>JABCKK010015847.1:0-197979 GCA_018221785.1 Calocybe gangraenosa
CCCCGAAGGGTCCTACCCGGAGAAAAATCAAGTTTCCCCCGACCGGGTTTCTTGTTAAGCGTTCTTCTTCCACCCCCCCCCCCCCCCCCCCAAAAAAAAAAAAAAAAACTACTTTACTCAATAAATGAATAAATTAGTACATCTACGCATTTTGCTTCGCTGATGTCTAGCCTTGATGTCAACGGTGCACAAGAGCCAACCGGAAGCCCTCAACATGACGTCTACACCCTGCATGAGGACATACACGGCGCCGGCGTCGTTGCAATATCCAGCAACGCCGGGTGTGTGGAGACGAACGCTTATCCATCGCCTACATCAACCATTTCTCCAGGGCCCAGCGGCAGCCCCCATCCTCAAGGCACACCACCTTCGGTCCCCATCTCCCGGTCAAGCGAGTTGAACCATGCGTTGCAAAACCCATCTGAGCAGGTAATAAACCCTTCAACTATCTAAGCGAATCTCATCTGATCAATAAAAAATTTATCGCAACCCCCTTAGGTTCAGCTCAACAACAACAATACCACCACCACCGCAGAGGACCATTCCTCCTTTGCTGGTCACATCGTGATCACACCAGAGGTCAACTCTGGTAGTGAGCCGTATATGCATACATTGGGCGCAAGTCATCAACAGGCAACGGCGGGTCAATCGGCTCTCGATTTTGCCAAGCAGTATCATTATGATCCCTCCTCTCTTTACCTCACCGAAACGTACCCTCTGCTAGAGGGTGAAACCGATCTCGGCCTTCATCATCAAACCTTCGAGCCCGTCCATCTTCCGTTCGATACCATGCCACCTTTGGACGCCACTCAAACCGTCGAACATTACTACTCTTAAGCTGCTAAAACGTTACCGCCCCACGCACGCTCGTTTACAACTCTCATGTTTTGCTCACAAACGCTTGATCCTCTGCTGGTTTGTTTTTTTTTGGTCCCACCTGTCCTTACTCGAACTCGGAGGCCGCCCCCTTGCTCGTTCATGCTTTCGTTACCGTCTAACTCTGCAACAAATCCAACAAACTCAAACTTTCTCTCATCATTCGATCTTGTTGTTCGCTGATTTTGCCAATCTCTGATGGCCCCACTTTGACACCTTGTTTCTAAAATATGTACCTATAATATTCTGCTCTTCGCTTGTTCATACTTATTCAGTTTTTCTCTGCTCTCGTTCACGCAGTTTACCTACTACTTACACATTCGTTTCAAACGTCCATCCATAAATAATTATTACCCAAGTAAATATTCCATCCATACCCTATAACTGGTTGTGTAATCCCCTGTTGATCTCCTTCATACCCTACATAGTTGTACAAGACTGAAAATTTGAATCAATTGGTCATACAGATTACATTCATGTGAAGAAACAGCCAGAAAACGGGGAATACGACAATATGTATTCATAAAATGATGATCTGCCGTTGCACCCCCCGGAAGTTGGAACATGATGCTTGGATACCATCTGGAACAAGATTTACACCTGAAGGAACGTGCATGAAACCGAGCCTAGCCCGGTTCTAAAGTGAGTCGCGTTCATGCTTGAACGGCTCTGTTCACTACATAATACCGGACGAGCCGGCATTCTTTTGGTACTGCCTTCGGCGATGGCGTTTTTAAAAAAAAAATATGTTTCTGAATGAGTGTCAAACGCGCTCTGAGGATGGTTCGACCCGCATGGTTGGTTATCTGATACACACGTTCTGTGAAACCTTCTCAGACGGGAGAGAGCGGGGAGGCAAAAAGCAATTTCGGAAGAAGGAGCGAGTCATCGATGGTATGTATGTATGTAGTATATAGTACTGATATGTAGCACATTTACGCTTAACCCTTCGGCTAAGACAAAGAAATTCAGGGCGTCTGTATGTCGGCCCGAAAGTTTTAGTCTCTGGCTGCCCCATTGGATGCTAATGGACCACACATTTACTTTTTTCTTCAGGCACATAATTTTGGAGTCCAGTAGTCCAGTTGTAAAAAAAAAGTTTCGAAAAATTAATACGTCCTACACGGCCTGAACTACGGGGAGTGCTGGGGGCGCGCTTATACCTATACCTAATCTGCGTTGACCGGGTTCCAACTAACAGCGCCATCGTCTCCGCGGTCCAAAGCATCAAGAACATCAAGGTCATCTTTGGTAAGCACAAAATCGTAAAGTTGCGCGTTGGACTGTATACGCTCCGGTCTTGCGCTTTTAGGAAGGGGTACAAATCTGCCGGGGCCGGGGGAGTGCGGGAAAGGGTAACACCATTGATAAGCATCTGCTGATGTTGATAGAGTCAGACGCACCCTTTTTGTAGGGACCAACGTAGCAGGATCTGAGCTGTGTCACGGTCGTACTGTTCACCGAAGAGACGCGGGAGCGCTCATACAATCACTGGCTTGAAACGTGATAAATTTTTGTAAGGCTTACCTTGGCCGCAAGATCCTTAATCGTGGAGTGGTCCATTTTGCCGCGCAAGATAGGACAGTACGCTTGAACGACGATAGCATGTTCGTGGCAGTATGAAACGATAGGGCGCTGTTGGCAAAAGGGATGGATCTTTGATCGGAATCCGGTGAGCTGATAAGATGCTCCATCATACTGATGTAACTATCGTGGAACCTACTTCGACTTGATTGACAGAGGGCATGGGAAAGCCTGCTTTGCGAATTTCCTCAAGGTGTTTCACCCCGCTATAATTGGAGGACCATGATAAGCGGGCATGTAATGATGATGGGCAGAGGTGGTTTTATATACTAGTTTGATACGCCCACAGTCCTTATTTTTCCAGCTGCTTTGGCATCTTGTAAAGCCTTGTATGTTGCCAGGCGGCGTTCCGTTCCAGAGTATGGGTCATGGATTAAGAAAAGGTCAATGTAGTCTACTCGCTAGTACGGCGCGTTGCATGACTTGAAGAGCAATTGAAGCTTACCGAATTTGAACCTAGACAATGAATCTTCGACACCTTTGAGGGTGCTCTCGTATCCATGAAATTTGGATGCACATTTTGTGGCTGAAACTATAGTGTGAGTGACGTACCATGCATAGGAAAACTTGGCGAATGTACTGATGAAGATTTCCTCTCTAGAGAGACCAGAGTCTCGCACAGCCGCTCCCACCTCAGCCTCATTGCGATATGACTGTGCAGAGTCTACATGTCTATCGAAAATAAAATAAAAACCGTATTGAAAAAACCATGTACAGTTTGAGGAAGTACCTATAGCCAACTCTGAGAGCTGCTAGAACCGAGTCTTTTGTGGTATAATTTTGATAAACGCCGAACCCAAGTAGGGGCATAGCATAGCCTTCAACGTTTTAACTCGTCGAATCGACATCAATCATTGCAAGAAAAAGTAAAAGAAAAAAACCTGTAGACAGCTTGATAGTGGACTTTAGCGTTATTAGGCTGGACATGGGGTAAGAACTCAAGGATCAAGGATCACGTCGGAACCGGAAGTGACTTCGGTATTTCACGCCACGACCATGAAATGTCGCTCTACAACTATGTTGACCCTCCAAACTCCAATCTGGTCTGTGAAAGCATTGTTTCTTTTTACTGAATTCTGAACTGTACGGCAGATTTGTTGCATATGCCGGTTGGTTTCCTTTTGCTCCTAATTTACACTAGACACCAACTGAGCCGGCGGAGTAGAACGCCATTCACGGACCCAGCTACAACCACGACTTGTATCCACACCTTTTGCAAAGAATGCATCTTACGCGCCATCGAGCACTCTCCACAATGTCCTGTAGATCGCTCGCCTTTGGGCCCGAGTAACCTCGTACCTGCAAATCCCATAGTACGCTCTGTAAGCAATACAAGTTTCTTTGGTTTGGCTTTGACTTATGTCTTTGTAGCTCGTGGATGAATTACTAGTAGAATGTGTGCACCGCGCAGAAGGGTGTATGTATACGTGTCAGCGACAACTGTTGGCCGCGCATCTACTAGATTCATGTCTGTACAGAGAGGTGGTTTGTCCTCAAGGAAAATGCGCCGACACAATTCTGTTCAAAGATGCCCTGAGACATTGTCACGAGGAGGATAAAGACCATGCGCTAGACTTGACAGAGGATGTCAATAATGATGTACGTTTATCATACCGTTTCTCATTGCTCATTCAATTCAAGTTCCTTCCCAGCCTGCGGCGCTAGCTGCAGAAACACCTGTCGAAGATGAGCCACGGGAAACTAGACTCGATCCACTTAACACCACCCCACCTCCACTCCTCTCTACCAATCCATCGACAATGGACGGCTTAAGCGACGCATACAGCGTTCCAACTTCTCTCCCGCAAATCTCCGTTCTAGCTGAACAAAACATCATCCTTCGACACCGCGTAGAAACCTTGGAGAACCTTTTGCATACAATTCAACGTGAAATGGCCGCAGTTAAGCGCACCCTGGGACCATGGTATCAGCTTGAGGGTGCCTCTAGCCCATTCCGTGAACAGGGTTTCGGATACTCTCCATTTCGTCCCACAACAAGATCCCAATACACCACGTCCAATACGGGAAGCAGTAATGTGGAAGGAACGACGACGCATGAACACCAACAAGAGTATACACCAAGACCATCTGCCCCAACGTCGTCAGTTTCAATACCGCAAGTCGACTCATTTGCAGCTTACTTTCCCTCTGAGCTATCTGGGGACGAGGGAGCAGTATCAGCATCTGCGCCAAATCCTGTTATCGGGCAGCGAGTAATAGGGAACGCCATACGTCATCAGCACCGCGTATCGTTGGGCGCCGACCCCATTGGCCATGATACTGCAGTTCTTCACCCGTTCTCGCCACGGCACCCATCGCTTGTAGCCCCATTAAATCTTGGCACAACGCTAGAGGGTACGCTTCATGGGCTGAGGGAGAGTGTGGTTGGATTGGCTGGGAGTGTGGACTCGATGGGCAGGCGACATGAGATTGCTTTAAGCAGTGAGACTACGAGGATGGCCGAGGAAGTGGGCGGATTGCGAGCAGGGATACATGGTTTGCGGATGCAGGTACGCTTTGTTTCCATCTTGCGCTCGAGCTCACCTATTGACTTTGAGGTGTAGGTGCACGCTATCATGATGGATCGCAACGCACAACTTACAGGAAGAGATGGACTAGGAGATAATTTACATATAAATGGACAGTGGATGCCACTGCCAGTACCCCAACCTCCACCCCCACGACCATTTTATCCGCAGTCATCGCCGTCAATCACCAAACTATGAAGTGCGTAATAGAATTATCAGAGTGTGTATTGAAAATGTGGATTGCAAGGCTTTTTTATTCGGGACGTACGATTAAACTGATATCTATACAACAGTAATGGTAGTACGAGACGCCCAAGCAGTATCAAGACGATCTAGCATATCTTGGACTTCTCTTACAGCATCTTTACGTTTTCTGCGAGCATCTTCCCATGCAGGGTCAGTTGTGACGCCATCTAGACGTAGTAGGGACTGAAGGAGGAGTTCACCGAGGCGTGCATGCTCCTTTTGGTTTATTGGATTCAGAAGGAAGGAATCTAGGTCAGGACCAAGTGTGGTGCGCACAGACGATAATTCTGTCTGTATGATGGCAATGATTGAACTCTCCGATTGAGACGGAGGCAGGGTGTGGTGTGGTTGGTGGGGGTCGTTAGAACCTATAAGAGCAATGACCGAGTTGTTGTGAAGGCCATAAGCGGATACTGTGAAGACCAGTAGTAAAATGCATATATGTTTCTTGTATCAGAAAAAGACGAGTTCATACTGGGAGCTGAATCGTCTTTCATGAGGGCGCCAGAGTGGATAAGTTTGAACGCATTTTCAGGTATATGAGTGTAATCTGCAAGTAGAGTTCTAATCGCCGCGAGAGGGGTGTCTGGTGGAGGAAGATCAAAGCGAAACCTGTATGATCTATGGTCAGCAGCGTTCTGTGGCCAACGTCAACGTTCACGACTGGCCTCTCTCTGCCCCACTTCACGGTGACGGTCATAGTGACGGTTGCAGTTTAACCCTAACCCTAAAATGAGTATGACTTCATTCCACTTAATTTCTGTGTTCTCCAACAAACTACCATGGCCCCCTCCTCTGATCCTCAAAGACGACAAAATCCGCTCACGGGCCTACTGCACAATGCCAATAAGCAGTCTTCTACTCCAATCCCGCCTTCTCTTCAGGCCAAGATGGCCGCTGTAAGTCCGAGTAATCTGTTTAAAAAAAAAAAGAAATCATACAACTAACCGCCTTGTTGTAAAAGTTTGCCAACAGAACACAAAGCTCTTCAATTTTAGAAACAACAACAGCATTAGCAAGTACTTCAATCGGCTCTCCAACTCATCCAAGTCTTCAGTCTACAAACTCGTACCCTCCCCCTCGACCTCGCCTGAGTGGTCTTGCTGCTCGTAGAACAAAACCTGGCTTTTCTCTCAAAGACATCGATCCAACAATCGCACAATCATCAAGCGGCGGTGCTGCCGCAGCAGGTCTTGGCGCAGGTCGCCCCCTGTTTGCCAATGATCCCCCAAGACGACCCAATCCTGCAAACTTTACCTCACCCTTTTCTAATTTCTCAAAAATTGTGTTCGTCTCAGAAGCTTTTTTCGCAATTTTCTCTTACCTCGTCTATGCCAACACAGAGATCCCTCGGGTGCATTGAATTTTAATGGCAAAGCTGTTTTGCACGCGGCAGGCGTCAATTTTTCAAACGGCGCGTCGTTCAACATCAACATGGACCAACTCCAACTAGATGAAGAGCTGGGAAGGGGGAACTATGGTACGGTGAAGAAAGTGCTGCACAAACCAACCAATGTTGCCATGGCTATGAAGGTATGTTCCCTGATCATCGCCTACCATTCCGAGTATCGTCTGAATCCTTGCGCTCAAGGAAATTCGGCTCGAACTCGAAGACGCTAAACTTAATGCGATCTTAATGGAACTTGACATTCTCCATCGCGCTGTCGCGCCTGAGATAGTCGAGTTTTATGGCGCGTTCTTCATCGAATCCTGTGTCTATTATTGTATGGAGTATATGGACGCCGGTAGTCTCGACAAACTCCAAGGTGCGGGTGTTCCGGAAGATGTTCTCGGCCGTATTGCTGGGTCTATGGTTCGGGGTCTCAAGTTTCTCAAGGATGACCTACAGATCATTCATCGTGGTCAGCCCCTATATCACTTTGTGTTCAAAACCCAATTATATATTATCTTTAACATGTAGATGTCAAACCAACCAATGTTCTCGTGAATAAAAAAGGGGAAATCAAGCTCTGCGATTTTGGCGTCTCTGGCCAGCTAGAGAAATCCCTCGCGAAGACCAATATCGGATGTCAAAGCTACATGGCTGTGAGTACCTCTGTCCGTCCTACCAAAATATTGATTATCAATCACTATTTCCCAGCCGGAGCGTATCAAAGGCGAGTCTCAAAATAACCTTGGCACATACACCGTGTCCTCGGACGTGTGGTCCCTTGGGCTCTCCATCATCGAGATCGGCCTTGGGCAGTACCCGTACCCGCCTGAGACGTACTCAAACGTCTTTGCACAACTCACGGCCATCGTGCATGGGGAGCCGCCCGAACTTCCTACGGATCAATATAGCGATCTTGCTAGAGACTGGGTGGCACAATGTCTTGCGAAGAAACCGGAGAACAGGTCCAACTACGCAGAGCTTTTATCTCATCCATTCCTTCTCAAAGATAAGGAACGAAAAGACGTAGATATGGTTGGATGGGTGCGGCATGCACTAGAATTCAAGGAGAAGAAACTTGCGAAAGAGAAGGAGGCCATGGGTGCCTCCCAGACGCCTGTGCAAGCGTCGATATCCCAAGAGACAGTGGCTCCGCCTGCATGAAATAGCAAATATTGCGGATACATCGGTTTGTCAAGACTAGAATGGATCATGAATCCGGAAGTTTGGCCCGCTCTTGTACAAGTTGGCACATTTTCGGATATTCGCTCGCTGCTGCTGCCTGCAAGAATAAAGGACAAATACCCTCGGGAGGACTTGTTATACCCATCAACAACCTTGTCACTGATGCCGACTATGCCATCTCCACAACCTCTTTGAACACCCCCCCCCCTTAACTTTCAACCCACGCCACCCATCAGCACATAAGGATGTCCTCTCATCTCGTCCTAACACAGGACTCACACCATATGTAACCTCATGCGCTTATGTATGTGCCACTTGATCGAGCAGGACTTGGTCAGCCGTTTGGAATCCCTCAGTCTACCATCCGGCTTTTCTATCCCTTCATAACTTTTCGCGTGGTTTTGGTTCTATCTTTCCCTTACCCGTCCGAATCCAGAGGCTCTGCCTCACGCGCACGATTATGAATACCTCGCCCATTATGCTGACTGTTGATCACTATTCGTTCTACTTCGCTGTGCGCCAAATTGAACAGCATCTCGCGACAACGTGATTACCCGATAAATATGATCGCGCCAAGTATGCGACATAACGGCGATGACCATGGAAACGACACACTCCCTTTTTCTGGCAATATACACGCGGTCAGAATAGATCCCTCCCCAACCCAACAAGGTCAATTTATACCTCTTACCTGCAATCTGCAATATCTTTTTGTGCATAAACATACATCTAGACTTGGGCTTGATGTTCTTTTTGTTTCTTTCTATGATGCCTCTCTATACCTTGTAGCACACGTCCACAAGTTTTTCTTCTTACAGTGTAAAGGGCTATCGGCAAAGGCCGTTTTTGAAAATAATGAATTAAAATAATAATCTAAGCGATCATCTGCTCCAGATAACAAGTGCGACTGACTCATCGATCCTATAACGAGGCTCAAGCTGGTATCTCCCCCTTTAGCATCCAGCCATGTCTTTCCCTCCACACGATAGTGCGTAACAAGTCTTGGGAACTTATCTATCGCTCACTAGATAATACCAGTCTCTGCAACTTTTGATTTTCCAAAGGAAGAAGAAAAGGTCCTCGCTTTTTGGAGAGAGATCGACGCCTTCCGCACTAGCGTAAAGCTCTCAGAGGGCCTCCCGGAGTATACCTTCTACGATGGACCCCCTTTTGCAACAGGTCTGCCTCATTACGGGCATCTTCTCGCGGGAACCATCAAGGTAAGCTATCTCACCATCCTCATGTATATCATTGACGTAAAGGTATATGCGATCGGTCACTTTAAAGGACATCGTTACTCGCCATGCACATGTAAGTGGCTACCATGTAACGCGTCGTTTTGGATGGGACACCCACGGATTACCCGTCGAACATGAGATCGACAAGCAACTCGGCATCAAAGGAAAGGAGGACGTCCTCAAAATGGGCATTGAAAACTACAACGCAGAGTGCAGAAAGATTGTGATGAGATACTCATCTGAATGGCGTCAGACAGTAGAACGCATGGGTCGCTGGATCGACTTTGACGATGACTACAAGACGCTGAATATGTCATTCATGGAGAGCGTGTGGTGGGCATTCAGCGAACTCTACAAGAAAGGAATGGTATACCGTGGCTTACGGGTGATGCCTTACTCGACCGGGTGTACAACCCCCCTGTCGAATTTCGAGGCTGGCTTGGACTATCGTGATGTTAACGATCCAGCTGGTCTGTCAAATCATGTACTACTCGAAGATTGTGCACTTATACGACCCCAGTCACTGTATCCTTTCCTTTGGTTGACGATCCTAAAACTTCCCTCCTGGCATGGACGACCACACCATGGACCTTGCCATCTAATTTAGCCCTCTGTGTTCATCCGGATTTTACCTATGTCAAGATCCACGACCAAGAGCGCAACCAGAATTTTATCCTCCATGAGGCTCTACTCAAAACCTTATACAAGGACCCAAAAAAAGCTAAATTCAAGAAGGTTGGTCAGTTTCAGGGTGCTGACATGAAAGGGTGGAGATATGTACCCCTCTTTGAATACTTTACGGATCAGGTGTGTTTGAGCAGCAGTTATCGTTCCAACAGCCATCTTACCCTTCTCGATCAAGTTTGAGGACAAGGCATTTAGAATCGTCGTGGACACCTATGTAACTGATGCAGATGGTACCGGCATTGTACACCAAGCGCCTGCATTCGGTGAGGACGATCATCGCATAGCTATTGCTAACGGCGTTCTGCGAGATGACGAGATGCCTCCTTGCCCCATCGACGATGGAGGCTTTTTTACCCAGGAAGTCTCCGATTTCGTTGGGCTTCATGTTAAGGTTCGCTGATTGTCGTCATTTCTGCTAATTCAACCTCATCCGTTTTGGACGAAATTCAGGCTGCAGATAGCCCTATCCAAAAGGTTCTCAAAGCAAAGGGCCGCCTCATTGTCCAATCCACATTAAACCATAGTTACCCTTTCTGTTGGAGGTAGTCTACATTCATCATCTGGCAAGTAGGCACTGATAAGTTTTAGATCCGGGACTCCCCTGCTATACCGTGCCATTCCTGTTTGGTTTGTCCGTGTTCAGCCTATCATTGACGAGCTGGTTGAAAACAATGAGAATACAAGATGGTTCATTGTCATCCCACCTTCCATTTGATGTGCCATACCTGACTGGATTACTTCTAGGGTACCGCAGAATATTGGGGATCACAGATTTGGGAATTGGTTGGCCAATGCCAGGGATTGGAATGTCTCCAGAAATCGCTATTGGGGCACCCCTATGCCCCTATGGGTCAGCGATGACATGGAAGAGGTACCTGGATTGTACACCATCGATCCCACATCTGACTATCTTGAATTCATCAGATTGTTTGTATCGGCTCCGTTGAAGAGCTTGAAAACTTGTCCGGGGTCACTGGCATCACCGACATTCACAGGCATAAGATAGACCACATCACTATCCCTTCACAAATGGGTAAAGGTCGGCTGAAACGTGTCGAAGAAATCTTTGATTGCTGGTTTGAGTCTGGCAGGTCCGCTACGCTACACTTACTTGGACTTGGTGTGTTATTGACTTACATCGCAGTATGCCATATGCGCAACAGCATTATCCTTTTGAGAACAAAGAGCTATTTGAACGAACACATCCTGCAGATTTTGTCTCGGAAGGTATCGACCAAACAAGAGGGTGGTTTTACACTCTACTAGTACTCTCGACACATCTTTTCGGTAAGGCACCCTGGAAAAATCTTATCGTGACAGGGCTTGTTCTCGCTGCGTGAGCCTCGTATTTTGTCTCACTAGTCCAATAATTTGACCCTTGTTTGCTGCCAAAGCGACGGTAAAAAAATGAGTAAAAGCCTGCGCAACTACCCAGATCCTAATCTTATCATCAACAAATATGGTGCTGATGCCACCAGGTACACACGCCACCGTTATATCCTAAATTTGCTAACTTAGCAGGGCAGGATGTTCTTGGTAAATTCCCCCATTGTTCGAGGGGATAACTTGCGATTCCGTGAAGAAGGCGTCCGCGAAGTTATCTCTCGAGTTCTTTTACCATGGCTCAACTCCTTCCGCTTCTTCCTTGGACACGTCTCTTTATTGAAGAAGGCCACCGGCATGGAGTTCAAATACGACGCTCACGCGCCCGTTCCAAGCAATGTTATGGACCGATGGATCCTTGCTCGGTGCCAGTCGTTGATCAAACTTGTGAGGCAGGAGATGGCGGCATACAGGCTATATACCATTATTCCTCGCCTGCTAGACCTCGTCGATGAGCTTACCAATTGGTACATTCGATTTAATCGCAAACGTCTAAAAGGTGAAGATGGCAAAGAGGATACCGTTGCTGCTCTCAACACATTGTTTGAGACTCTCTTCACTCTTTGCCGCACAATGGTATGCTCTATCCTGTCGCTATTTCTCGTTCTCAACATGACTGACGCCTACTTAGTCTTCATACACACCGTTTATGACGGAAAACTTGTACCAGTCTTTACGGCAGTACATTCCTGAGGATATGGCTGCACAAGATACCCGCTCTATCCATTTCCTCAGGTTCCCTGAAGTGAAGGAAGAGTACTTCGACGCTGATATAGAACGCCAAGTCAAGCGAATGCAAGCAGTCATCGAGCTGACGAGAAATATACGGGAGAAGAACAACCTATCTCTGAAGGTGGCTTATCTCTTGTTCCACCAGGCCGTTAGTATTGACCATTGTCTAGGTACCACTAAAGGAGCTTCTTGTTTTCCATCCCGATGGCCAGTACATGGCAGATGTGAAGCCTCTGCAACGATATATCAAATCTGAGCTCAACGTTCGTGACATTGTGTTTAGTTCTGATGAGACCCTTTCTGGTGTGCGATATCGGGCAGTGGCCGACTGGGCTGTCCTTGGCCGCAAACTACGAAAAGACCTTGGTCGCGTGAAGAATGCCTTGCCTACAGTAGCTAGCGATGACGTGCGATCGTATATAACTACTGGGAAGATTAATGTGGACGGTATCGAACTGGTTGCAGGCGACCTCACTGTCCAACGCTATCTCGAACTCCCTTCGTCCGCTGAAGGGCAATACGCCACACATACCGATAACGATGTCGTTGTGCGACTCGACATCCAAATTTATCCTGAATTAGAGGCCGAGTGGCTGGCTCGCGAGCTGACGAATCGTGTGCAGAAATTACGCAAAAAGGCTGGCCTTCAAGCCACAGACGACGTTCATGTTTTCTACCACTTCGAAGAAGGTCTTGGCGCGGAATTACTTGCTGCCCTCAGACAACACACGGACATCATTCGCAAAACAGTGGGTAGCCTTCCCGTGGATGTCAAGGAGAGGAAACCGGGTTCAAAACTTCTCATCGAGGAGGAACAGGAGATTGCTGATACGAAGTTTGTATTGTACTTGGTCGAATTGTAGAGACTAGGGCATGATCAGTTACCGGTAAATCATAAAAAGTTCTTGTAATACAGTTGTTGGATTAGAATACATTGGATAGATGATATGGAACAATGGTGTTATTATATGGGTATCAACTATTTTTTGGTTGTACCAAAGCCTCCAAAACCCATGAGCTTCGCCATATCGTCGTCTTGGTCCATAGCCACGCTTTGTATCAACTCTAAACGTGCCTTTTCTTTTTCTGCCTTCTTCGCCGCTTTTTTCTCGTCCCTAAGTGCTGTCTCCTTAGCTCTCACTTCGGCAAGCCTTTGATCAAAATCATATGCCTTGGCTGTCGAAGCAGCTTTTGTCTTTTCGCGAAGCAAGGCTATCCTAGCTTGTACCTGTGCAAGGGTTGATCTCTCCACTTTGGTAGTTTGTCCCAACACCCTCAGATCTAAGACAGGTGAGGTGGACATCTAAGCGTTGTGAGGGGGTCTGAACACTTACGTGCGCGACTGTTGATATGGTCAAGATACCCGACACTGTCTTTATAGGTTCTGTTGCACGGTTCACAATAGAAGCCAGGTTGGCCAGGTCCTCTACCACCAGGGTTTTGAACGACCATCGTTTTGCCAAGGTTTTTGTCGAGCTCCAGGGGAGCCTCTCGCTGCTTCATGAGTTCTGTAGGTTTTGGGAGATCATCCCGTTTACCCTTTCTAGGCTTCTTTCCTGGCGAAATAAAGGGAGAGGAGGGTATCAGAGGACGATATAGAAATCCAGGTTAATTTTATTTGCCTTGTTTCATTCTTTCCTCGTTCTCCTGCATCCTATCCTTCTCTTCCTGATCCTTCTTCTTTGCGCGTTCCGCATACTCTTCTTTGTCCCATTTTTTCCGAAAGTCTGTATCTGCGGCCTTGGTCCCGTAGGCTCCACTCTTGTCTGCCATGCAGTTGGATGTCGTATAAATATGAGTAAACAACACGCTGGCCTTGGCTGACCTTGCTTGCCAAGTACTTAGAGGAACAATACGACGACTTGATGCTGCGGTCAGAGCGACAACGCCTGGACTATACCTGATAATGAACGGTACAGAAACTCCAAAAGATATCTCTCCAATATCTGTCGTCTTTCCTTTGCCATTTCAAATTCTCGCGCTTGTTGGTGTCCAAATACTCGGCTGGGCTACGAACCTACACGGGCTTGATGCAGCTGGCATCGATGTTATTACCTCGCTGGACATTCGAACAGATGTGTCTCATCCACTCCCAGCACACTTGTCTACACCCCGACAGAGTTCTGTTTTGATTGGACTCTATCGATCCGTGTATCGCATCTTCATTCTATATTCCTCTTTGTGCTTTACGGCTTGGCTGGCATGGCGATACACAAGTCATGGGGACGTTGGGCTCGTTGATGCGTTCGGTTACATACCCGGTATTGCCTGTCTATCGATCGTTTGTGCTCTGTTTTGCCCATACAATATCCTCCACAGGCCTGAGCGCCGTAAGCTGCTTCAGTGAGATATATATCTTATTTCTCTCCCTCAATCATCAGGCTAATACATTACGCACTTCTTTGCCCAAAGTGCCATCCGAAGATGCTTGTTTGCTTCCTCGGATAGCCCTATTTACTTTACAGATGTGATTCTGGCCGATATATTCACATCATTTGCTCAAGTCGTTGGAGACGTTTGGCTTTCCTTGGGAATGTTGATACCTGGCCATAGCATTTTGAAGCCATATTATGGGGCAGGTATCTCGCGATGGATTCTTCCTACCGTCATGAGGTACGAATCTCTGCGACATACTACAGTTTTACACATTGAAGTTTCTAATTTCGCTAGCTTCCCATACCTTGTACGTCTACGTCAATGTGTCATTGAATACAATCATCAAGGAAATGTCCATCGCCGACCTTTGTATAATGCATTGAAATACGCATCAGCTTTCCCAGCGATTTACCTTTCGGCCGTCCAAGGATTGGCGCCCGAAGGAGATGGTAGCACTGTATCCAATACATGGTATGGAGGAAGCCATATCTTTCAATTATGGCAAGCATCATGTCCATCTTTGCATCTTTGTTTGAAATGTATTCATTGCCTGTTTTGCTTAGGCTTCTGTTTGCCATGGTGAACTCTCTCTATTCATTTTGGTGGGACATAACGAACGATTGGGGGATGGTATTGCTCCAGCTAAGCCCCGAAGTAGAGCCACAAACGCAAGAGTCGAGCCTATCGTCGAAACGACCTAGTACCCCTCGCCTTCATTCTGCGACGCCTCTTGTTATGAGACGAAACAGTGCCTCGAATCTATCAGAGGAAGCCTTGCAACTTGACACGCAATATGATATGGAAGTTTCGAACCGTCGAAGGAACAACGATACTCCACCGTTTGGACTACGGAACTTACTGCACTTTCCGGTGCCCGTCTACATGTTCCTGATTGCTCTCAATCTGGTGTTACGACTGACGTGGTCCATGAAGCTTTTTAGCGTAGTGAATGTGAGCTCCCATGCTGGCATTGTTAATTTCTCTCTGAAGACGGCCGAGTTGTTCCGACGTTGGGTGTGGGTGTTCATCCGTGTTGAGTGGGAGATGATCAAAAAAGGTCGGGAGAGTTATATGAAAATCAGGGTAGATGAGAATGCAGCGGAGTATGAGATGATACCCTCGGCGACCCTTGAGCGATCATAGAAGAGTCTATAGAATTAGATTATTAGTGAGTACCCGATCTTGGTTTGTCTCGCGCTGTCTGACCTTTTGTGAAGCATACGTGGTGTATGCTTGGTATAATGATCAGACGAACTATCGCCTGCGCTTCGACTCTCACACGAGTGGGTGAAAGTACTAATACCATTGGACCACGACGGATGACCTCGTGAGTCGCGAAATGTCAGCATAAACATATCTTGCATCTTTTCTGTTTCCCGCGGTCTACGATGTTTGATGTATGGGCTTAGCAGCCTGCCAGTCGTATGTATTGCGGCATGGATCGGAGAGATGCCCGATAACCGTATAGAGCCGTCCGTAGCGGGAAATATCGGCAGTCCATTTGGCGGAAGAGGACGGTACACGTGACAAGTAGAACAGTCGCATCTGACCCTACGATGCATCTTAGACCCGGAAGATTCGATTACATCTGATGCTCAAATCATTATAAAAGGAGTGGTAATGTCTCCCATAGCTCCTCACATCGAGTCTATAATCACTATCAATCTTACACTCCATCCAAGAATACAACAATGAAGGTACGAGAGAGAGAGATCCAACGAAACAGTTGCCAACTATATTGCTTTAATTAGATTCTTGCTATTCTCTACGAAGGTGGCAAAGCGGCTCGAGAGGAGCCCCGTCTGTTGGGTACCGTTGAGAATCAGGTAATGAATTCTGTCGGTGCTCGATGTTGATACCAATCAGTCTATTATAGCTTGGGATTGGAGAATGGTTGAAGAGTTTGGGACATGAATACATTGGTAAATCAGGTTATATTCTTGAATATCATAAAATATATGCTGATTCATTCATTTATTTATTCTAGTAAGCTAGTGGATATTTGCTATTCACATAATTAATTAATTAATTATCCTTTAAATCAGGTTTCGAGCAGCAAAGAAGGCGCCGATAGCGATTTTCAGAAACACCTCGTCGATGTTCGTCCCCTTTATCTAATCTATCACAAGTACCTGATCTGACGTCATTGGTTAGGCCGAAGTGTTGATCACGACCCCTTTCCACCCTGGGTACGTCACGTCCAAAAATAAATAACTTCATTCATAAAAACATATTAATAATAAAAATACAAACTCAGCTATCTCACCCGCGAACTGGTTCAAAAGGCAAGTTTATTCATTTCTCTCTATAAAATTCAAATTCAAATTATTATTATTATTTTATTTTTACAGGCAAAGAACCTTAAGCTTTGTATCACGGCTGGTGTTGGCTCTGACCACATCGACTTGAATGCCGCCGTAGACCACAGAATTCAGGTTCTCGAGGCAAGTCTTCCAGTATAAATTATCTTTACTCGGACAACTTATACTTTATTCCAGGTATCTGGCTCAAACGTCGTCTCTGTAGCAGAGCACGTCGTCATGAGCATCCTCCTTCTCGTTCGAAACTTTGTCCCAGCTCACGAGGTATGCATAGTCAACCATTCAACAATATATAGATGTCCTAATCCACAAAAGATGATCGAGCGTGGAGATTGGCAGGTCTCAGATATAGCTAGGAACGCATTCGATATTGAAAACAAGGTCGTTGGCACTATTGGTGCTGGACGCATTGGTTACCGTGTTTTGCAACGCTTGGTTCCATTTGATTGCAAGGAACTTCTGTATTACGACTATGCTCCTCTTCCAGCAGGTGAGATTCGTCCCGGCGCCTATTAGTCTCAGATCTTCAAACTCAAGGATTGTTTTAGATGCCGCGAAGGCAGTAAAAGCCCGAAGAGTTGAAGATCTTAAGGTTCTTTTTACCACCTTTTCTTCTTGTTTCTTATTCATACTCGTGTTAGGATTTCGTCTCTCAATGTGACGTCGTCACTGTCAACTGCCCTCTGCACGAAGGGACCCGTGGTCTCGTCAACGCAGAACTCCTCAAACATTTCAAAAAGGGAGCTTGGCTAGTCAACACGGCCCGCGGCGCGATCTGTGACAAAGATGCAGTTGCTGAAGCTTTAAAGAGTGGTCAACTTTCTGGCTACTCCGGTAAGAAAAGCCATACAACTCGCAACAGGTTTTCTGATACTGAACCCACTACAGGGGATGTCTGGAATGTCCAACCCGCTCCCAAGGACCATGTGTGGCGTACCGTGAAAAATCCTCTTGGAGGCGGAAATGGAATGGTACCTCATTACTCTGGAACAACTCTCGATGCACAGGCCCGCTACGCTGCTGGAGCCAAAAGTATTCTCAGCAATTATCTGGAGGGCAAGCCTCAGGAAGCCCAGAACATCATCGTTGGTATCGGTGCGTGAACCACTCTCTTTGCAGTTGGCAGTTAAGACTAACCTCGCTTGTTTCATACAGGTAAATACGAGACCAAGGCTTGTAAGTGTTATGTTTCTTGTAATCTATATAATTACTTATGATCACACACACAGATGGTGAACGTTGAAGTCAAGTCTAGGTGAATGCTATATGTACCAAATTTTGTATTTCCCCCCGCAGTGTACTATTGTTATAACATGAATTATGTCTGGTGTTGTTAGGTGACACATCGCGGCAAACGTGATTCCAAGGAATATGGAACATCTTGTTCTACTAGATGCCAACCAACTTCAAGCGGGGCGGTTAGCGAGAACCATACGCAGCAACAAGACGGGAGGTGTCTTCCTAGTCGAGCTTGTGAGAGGGACGTTGGTGTTGCCGAAGCGTTGTTATGAAACATGTTGACTGGCATGAATAAAAGCACCCCCAAGCGGCAACGGTGCATACCGTCAACCTTCATGCTTGACTTGATCTAAAAGCTGGTCTTTGAGAAATTTCTCGAGTTTGACCGCGTTTCTGTGATAAATTGTCGTTTCTGGGTTATAGCTCTTGCAGTTATCAAACACCAGTTGGGCATCCGTTGCGAAAGATTCTACAGTCGGGTATTCATTGTTGTGTAACTTTTGCTCCATCTTGCTGAAATCTGTAACACGTCGTCAAAGGACATGAACAAGAGTTGAGGCTTTATCGACGTACCCATTGGGTTCTTTATCACTTCATAATAGTCGGGAACCTCATCAGCCTTGACAGGCTGAAGGAAAGGCCAAGCCTGGGGATGGCCTTGCAACTCCTTCAAAATACGCTCGAGATGGTATGTATCAGCATCTCTCGCAACAGGTCGAACTTCACTGTCATTCAAGTTAGGACTACCAAAAATACACGTGCATAGATCTCGACAAACGTACTTGAGCGCCATCTTTACAGTCCAACCACTTTCGCCTAGGAAAATGGCAGGATATGTTGAGAACATTAGTCAACACGGCGAACACCAGATCTTACGCAGGCCTGGTACGTCATTGGGCTCTACAATCACGCCTTCTGGCGCCTCAGGCTGGAATTGTGGCAGACCAGGATAGACAATATGTGACTTGGACATCTGTCTAATCTTGGTCATCACTGCTTCCTGTTGCCGTGCAAAAATAGTTGGTTTGTCCAGGTAGTCGACCTTCCTCAGCATGGTACATTGCATTATTGTACCACCTTCGTAGTCCTTGATGTACGCGGCCCACTTTGAGCGATCAAGAGTGATATCCTTGGAGAATCCTTGCTTCTCAAAGTATCCCACAGCATAGTTGTCGGCGTACGTGAGGAAGTGCATCATTCCTGGATAGGCTTTTTTGATGTGAGCCTTGAAATGATCCATAAGCATTCCACCATAGCCCTGTGCATTTCGTAAGAAAGCTCCTTTCGCACAGTTCAGGAATTTACCTTTTCTTGGTCTGCAGAGGCTGTTGCAAAGAAGACGATCTCTGCAAACCCGCGGTGAGGGAATGGCCTGAAGCAGATACCTCCAACAACTTTATATCCGCGTTTAATGATGGCGAGGCCTCTGGAATTTGTGTCGAGCACAAGCCGTGCTATGTATTCCCGAGGCATGTTGGGCAATTGTTTCTGAAAAAGGGTTTTTAGGCCTGCGAGAATGATGAGAGATCTAGGCTGCTGGTCATTCTCCACAGGTGTCACTTGTATCACTCTTTTACGCATTTCTACGATGGCTATTTTCTCGGTCTTTACAGGAGGCTAGAAAAGAGTGTGAGAGCGCGCAAAAGACGTTGATAGGCGGGTATCGTACACCGGCAGACGTTTTTCCCGCTGTGTCAACCGTAACACCAGCAGCGAGTCTTGTAAGCTGACCCTCGTCCATCATATCCTCGACTTTAACGTGAGAAGTATGACCGTTGATTCCATTAATTTGGCCGTTCATTTGGGCTTGTTCTTCTCCTGTTGGGGGAGCAATAGACGTCGGTGCTGTTTGTGCTTTTTTGGCCTTTTTGTTTGCGGTCCGTTTAGACGCAGGCGCGCGAGATGTCTTCTCTGGTGGCCGAGCAGAGGACTTGCCAGCCATGCGCGCTGCGAGCGGTCTATCTTCCTCGTCGTCCTCATCGTCCTCGTCATCTTCTGCATCGCTGAGAGATGACACGGAAGCACGTCTTTTATTCGATGGTTGTGGTGGGTCGCTTAACAAAGACGAAGCTGGTGAAACAGGTAGACTTGTAAATCGGTGGTCTGACGGGATATGTCAGACAAAATTGTTTCGACACGGGTGCTGACAAGTTCATACCTGGAGATGAACTTGATTGTAGTCGTGGACTCACAAGGGATACTGGGGGTATCCTCATTTGTCGCCGCAATGATGTGATATCGTCATCAACGTAGCTAAAGTCTAGTAGTTTACCGACGTCCTTTTACATCAAATAGGGTGAGTTCAAGTTGAGAACTTCCATATAGGAACGTACGTACGTTTAATAGTTCGTCTAGACGAATAGCGACTCGAGTTCTGCGAGCAAACTCGGCTGGTCCGATTGCTGATTCATCAGCATTATGTTGAACTACATCATGACCGCAAGCGCAAGTCTCAAGGTAAGGTAGATCGGTATCTGCGTCGTCAGCGTCCGAGCCATATTGTCCCAGATCTCCAAGAGATGACTCGTTGGTAACATGTTGGTCAAGGACTACATCTACGCCAGGAAGTGGGCTGAGGCCTGTGCAAGCTGAGCAACTTGAGCACAAAGAATGTCGAGCAATTTTTAGAGCGCGTTGTGTGCTATTCAACCGGCTCAGCTGGTCAGATGCTGGATAGGCGACCTTCATGAGAGCTTGAGTGCTGAAGTTCATGGTAGCACGTGATCAACCCCCCCATCAAAAGATATACTATACTTAGTACGGCTTGAAATCATCATGCTCCAACGCTACTTCTCAATGGACTGCGCTCTGCTTTAACAATGTACTTCATATATCAGATATATCTATACGCTTTGTGGCTACCTCTTAAAGGTCAGGTCACCGCCTGGATCAACTACTCACCTGACGGCTATGCGACTTTAACTCATTACGAAATTCCTCGCGATTTCGTAGCTGCATGTGGGTGCATGCCATCTAGTACCCACTACCCTACTGCTGCACTGTCTCAGATGGCGTATGGAAGTAGTAGAGCCTATGGTAGTCACTTTGGTCATCAGGCCTTCGTAAAATCCATTCCTCATCACTGCTTTGTAGGTCCTGCTTGTGGAAAATGCTTCAACTTGACCCTGCTTAATGCTGCTACTACAAACCCACCGTTCTACCCAAACGTTACCAAGTATATCGTAGTAAAAGTAACAGATCTCTGTCCTTTGTCGAGAAATGGGTGGTGTTCTGGAACCGAAGATAAGCCCAACCCGTAAGGTAATTTACTTTGGGTGCATGTGTTGAAACGGCTCATAGATTCTATAGCGCCGGACAATATTTGAATTTTGACCTCGCATACCCTTCACAAGCGATACCCGATGATTTCTTTCCATCTGATGAGGCACTATATGGATACAAGGCAGGCCCTCGACGAACTCATCTTTTCAACACTTGACTTACGTTGCCAAGGACTTTGGAGTTTGGAATATATCGTATCATGTAGTGTCGTGTGAACCTAATTGGGCAGGCTCACAAGAAGCAGACGCACTGGGTAGTGTCACAACCCTAGGGCCAGAGAGCGTGTGCTGTCCAGCGAACCCCATGGTCAGCCAATGCACTTACTCGTCTCAAATAAGTCTGATCCAAAAACAGGCTGGCGTAAATGACACCTGTGTTTCGTACTCTGATCAGAATGGTTTACCGTTAGTTTTTTTCCTCTGTTATACATGCCCAACAGACCATATGGTATCCTGTAGGCCCGATTCCATACCCAGTGCTGGAAGAGCATCCAACTACAAATCAACCAGGATCAGATTTGTATTGTTGATTATGAGCGTTATGTTCGTATTAATATGATGGCACAATAAAAGATCACATAAGATTTACTATTATTCGGCAACGAGTAGTTGCACTCAGTTGAGATAGATGGTTGAACAGTTTTCCAGTCACACTGCGTGAGCAACAGCACAGTATTACTGTCTCAGGCCGTCCTCAGTGGAAAGCTGTCGATAACGAGAACCCTTTCCGAAAAAACGTCGCATATATCGCAACCCACCGAACACAACAAATAAAGCCACCATCACCGCCACGACCCCAAGGCCTAAGACAGAAGCCCCAAAACTTGGGTATCGAAGATGATCTGGGGCCTCTGACACGGAGGCCGCAGTGGGGGAAGCCGATCCCGATGTGGTCTCTGATTCCTTAGTTGGTGCGGATTCCGCACCAGGTAAAATGTGATCCTGTTGGTAAACAACCATACTTTATTCGCATGCTATTTATCTCGCACAAGTAAAGCTGATTAGAGCTCAACATGAGTAGGTACCTCGGCTGCGGTAGTTGTCGTTTTGTTTTCCTCTACCTTCAACTTAGAAACGTATAGTTTAGTGCGTGGAATTTAATTACTGTGAAAGATGCTTACCTCGCCAGAGCCGGCAATAATGACATCTTGTGTTGGGCGATCCCCGCGTTCTGTTTTGACAGATTCTAACATGGTTCATTCATATAAAGTCAATATGACTGGTTGATAGGGGGAAAACCCTACCGATCGCGTGAACTACGTCCATACCCTCTACGACACGACCAAAGACAACCTGTGAGCAGATAAGTACTGATAGATTTTGTTAACAGGAGCAGCTAACATGTTTGTTGTCCAGCCAGCTAGTTTGAACAGTGCAGATGAACTGTGGAGGAGGTATTGATAAGAGGGAAAACGATAGATGGAAAAAGCTAACTGACAAATTGCGACCCTGATGAATCGGTTTGGTTAGGCAGGAGGGTATGTACAGAACAGACTGGTCACTGACCGTTAGTATCCTTGCCTGCGTTTGCCATAGAAAGTGTGCCTGGTCCAACATGACGAAGTTTGCTTTCTCGAAGTAAGCCTCATTTTGACTATTGAACATTCCTCTCGACCAGACTTACAAGTTCTCATCTGCAAATTTGTCACCGTATATGGACTGCAAGGTTGTTTAGTTGGTGAATGATCGAGAGAAACAAATGTACCAACCTTCCCACCAGTACCATCACCCCTTGCTGCATTAACGTTTAGGTTGCATAGGGTAACACACAACTAAGATATGCTTACTGAAGTCACCTCCTTGGATCCTGGTTAGGTACAGTAAGTGGAGTGACACTGATATCCAGTACAGATACCTCACATAAAATCCTTGATGACTCGGTGGAACTTTGAACCTTTGTAGCCATATCCGAGATCAGTTCCATCCTTGCCCTTGCCAGTGGCTAAAGCACGGAAGTTTTCGACGGTCTTGGGGACAGTCTAGGTAATTGGTAGGTTTACACAATTTTCAGGTATATAAATTAGACACTTACGCCACCATAGAGATCCATGACAACTACAGTAGGTTTAAGTAAGGTTTCCAAGGATAGAGAGAAAAGTTACCTCTGCCTAGTGGCTTACCGCCATGTTCGATATCGAAATAGACCTTGTGGGTGACTCTGGGTTCTTTAGCAGCCTCTACGGACTGAGCACAGAGCAGGGCTGCGATAGCAACAACAACGAAAGTAAGTGAGATTCGACCAAACATGGTAGTAGATGGGTAAGGGGCTTGGAAACAAATTTGGAACGACGTGGCGACATTTTGGTGAGTAATCACGTGGTTGCTATTTTGCTCCATGTATACCCACCCTGATGGCGGTGGCGGTGAAATCCAATGTCAACCGTGGGGATTTCGAGTAAATAGTCAGCTAGGCGTCAGACATCTAGATATCATCATACTTGCCCGGTGGATACCTAGTCTCCCCATAAAATATTTATTTCGCCAAGTATGCATAAAAAGCTTTCATATTTGAAATTATGTCCATCGACAGGAAATGTACATCTGAGGTATTCTCTGAGCAGGCATCCCCATTTCGAAGAGCGGACCGCCTAAAAGGTAAACGACCAGACGCTGGGGTAAGGTTCGAGGATTTGCTACGAAAAGTCTCACCAGAACCCAAGGACTAAAGCTATGAACGCCTTTCGCACTTCTCATATGACTATAACCGCTGCGGTATAATTGTAAGTGTGCACTTGTAGGATTATACTAGATATGCACAATGACGCCTTAGCGAGAACCTTGAACTAGTCTCGCCAATGCATCCCCGCCCGTAACCTGAAATTCTGACGATCCACTACTCATCATTACGCCGTCCCTTTTTATCAAACGGCCCTGCGCTCGTACAATGGCCTGCATACGCTCTCGTGTCCGACCACTGGAGTCTACGTCCCGTGCCTTTGATCTCTCCCTAGTTTTAAACTTTGAAGTCAGAGAGCCCTTGCTGTCTGTAACAACGCTGGGGGCTTCACGAAGAGCGAACGACTTTGCAAGGTGCCCGAGATGTAAGTGCCGGATGTGGAAGATATGCTTCTCGTTGGTAGGGTGAGTGGCGTAAGCTCTCATGTGAGACATATACGCCTTGCGCGCATACTCAGCGTTCTGAAACGAGTTAATTTAATCTCTGTATATGATTGACCAATCCAATTACAGCTAACCTCTTTTCTTCGTAGGACCCATCGTTCGAAAGCAAGCTGCGTCTCCGTTGCTCGCGCTTCATATTCTTCCCCCGTCCCTCCAAAACCGGACTCAAGTATAGCTTCGACTCTGACTCCAACAATCGAGAGGCCACGCTTCTCGTTATTGGCAGTAATTGAAGTTTCCTCTCCACCCACTTTTCCTTCCATCCACTCCACCCACTTTGCCTCGCTTGGTGCAACAACACTCCAAGCTTCACCACCCTTCCCGACACGAGCGGTACGCCCGATCCGATGCACGTACTCTGTCACGCCGCCCTCAGTAGGAAGATCATATTGTACGACAGCACGAACGAGGGGTAGGTCAAGGCCACGTGAGGCAACCGAGGTACACAGCAGAATTGAAGATGATGTACTGCCTGACTCTTGTTTGGGGGGGCCAGTGGCAGAAAATCCGCGAAGCGATGCAAGGCGTGTTACGGTTGGCAGTGAACCATGTAAACGATAAATGCATGCGCCAGGGAGAAGAGAACTACGAGCTTCAATCCCGGAAGTAATTTTTTCTTCGTTGTCGTTCTCACTACTTTCATCGTCAGCCTCGATCATCCTGTTTTTGGCAGTAGGCTCTTCATCGTCATCCATGACAGAACTGCCAAGAAGTTTCCAATGAAAATCCACAGAATCAGTGCAACTAAAGAACACGATAATTCTAATACCTCGGTTGCTTTGGGAAATAAGCGACCGGAGTAGGGCAATGAGCGCAACCAAGCGAAGTTTGAGAGGTACAATAACATATTTTTGGGCCAGCTGCGATGGGGGGGTGAACTTATCTGATACAGATGCGATTGGAAGCTGGCCACCAGCACCGATTGGGTTCGTTGGCAGAGGCCTATCGACCTGGGAAGCTTTCACCATGAGGGGATTCACCAACGTCGTGCCGGCCAGTTTTTGGACGTTTTCTTCGATCGTGGCAGAGCACAACACCGTCCTTCGCTGACGATCCCAATCCCATCCACCCACCTCTGCGCTCTTTCCTTCCTGAAGGGCTGTTAAAGCTAGCTTCCGCCGACCTTCTAAACCTTTCAAAATTCCATGGATAGTTTCTTCAAAACCTAAGTCCATTAAGCGATCGGCTTCATCCAACACAAGCCAGCGACATTTGGCTACGTTGAATGACGAGGTATTTTGTAGATGGTCCAATAACCGCCCAGGTGTGGAAACGAGTATCGGTACACCTTTTCGGAGTCGCGCCTTTTCATGAGAACGCGTAGCACCCCCAGTGAGCAGCCCTGAGACAAGCCAGCGTGTTAATCGTGTTGAGTGTGCATCTTGGTCATCCGCGGAATCATTTTCGGGTCTCAGGCGGAGATGAAGCAAGACTTCCAAAACATCGGATATTTGTTTTGCAAGCTCACGAGTCGGGGCGATGATTATAGCCAGTGTACCTATTGAGCGATCGATATAGGAAAGAGAGCTTAAGGGAAGAAGATCTTGAATAATTGGAAGAAGAAATGATAAAGTTTTGCCAGAACCAGTTTGGGATTGAATAAATACATCTCTGTGGGTATTTGGCATGGAATTGGGGGCTAGTAGAGCCGGTATAGATGAGCACTGTATTGACGTGGGCTTGGTTATGTTCATTTTTGCCGCTAAGTGTGAGACCAGAAGGGGATCAAGACCCAAGCCGGTGAAGCTGGAAGAGTCAATTGGAGCGTTGCTGGGACGGCTGAGCAATTTTGCCTGGGACTTTTGAACTGGCTGGTCTATCTTGGGATTATAGGAAAACAGAGACGATATAACTTGAGTAGGCCGCGAACTGAGATTTGGGCGAGTTGGGGGTTGCACATCCTCCTTTTCTGAACGAGCTTTTTTTGTCGGACGAGGATGAGTGTCTTGTATGTCTAGATGATTTTTGTCGCTTGGGTGCGACTTGCGTTTGGCGACTCGTTTCGCTTTGAGCCTGACGATGGGTCGTAATATGTGTATGGTTCAATAGATAGGTTGATTGGATAAAAACCTATCTGTCCATCTTCCGCCTTTTTTGATATTGATCTGTCTCGAGTCCTTGTCGTTGTCGTCGAGAGCGAGATTGAGTATGAGCCCATCGTCCATCCTTGTAAGTATAAAACTGACCAATAGTTGCTGACTAAGCTACCACAAGCCCACCCTTTCTCGCAGTCGCGGTAACGCCCATTTGAATGAGTCCATCGTCGTCTACACCGTCGGGGGACAATACACCCCCACCTGTCTCTCCAGGAGGAACTTATAACATCCAGGTGCGTTGTTCTCCCAGTCATAACACTTAGACTTTGAAAATCTCAGCAAAAAGGTATCAATAGACCATCTCTGTAGGTTGTAAAATCTTCATTCGACGTCCGGGCCCAGACGGTGAGGAAGAGAGGTTGGCAGAAATTCTTTCCATTAGGGATAAGCCAGTCAACGGGTATGGACGTCGAAGCGCTACTGCAAAGAACCAAAACAACTCAGCTAAACCAGAAGACCAATGGGAATTCTTTGTTCATTGGGACTCGTTCAACAAGCGCCTGGATGAATGGGTTCTGGGGTCACGCCTAGTTTTAAGCCGAGACCTCGAGTGGCCACGACCAAAGGCCACTGGTGGAAAGAAGGGCTCAAATTCTACTCCAAAGGCTCCAGGGAAAGCCCCTCGATCACTTTTGAAAAAGGCAACGACGAATGCTGCCATTGCCGCCTCGCCCACTCCTGGACCTTCAACGCCTGTAGTCGGTTTAGAATATTCGGCTTCACCATCGCCTGCCCCCACGTCTCTGAAACGAAAGACACGACATGATGACGAAGAGGAGGAAGAGGAGGAAGAAGATGTTGAAGGTGACGTGGATGCTGAGGGTGAGATGGATGTAGACGGTGAAGGCGAAGTTGACACCTTCGACTTATCCCTACAGGAAACAGCCCCCGAGCCACCACCCCTGTCCTCTTTTAGCAAGGAGCAAGAGATAGAGAAGCTTCGTACGTCTGGCTCTATGACACAATCAATATCAGAAATTGCTCGCGTCAAGAATCTAAACCGCCTTCAAATCGGGAAGCATGAAGTCGATGCGTGGTATTTCAGTCCGTACCCTAAAGAATATGCTCACCTCCCCGTCTTGTACATCTGCGAGTTTTGCTTGTGCTTTTTCCCGTCTCCCATGATGCTTTCGCGTCATCGATTACGGTGCACATTACTACACCCTCCAGGAAACGAAATTTACCGACATGAAGATATCTCGTTCTATGAAATCGATGGCAAACGCCAGCTTACCTGGTGTCGAAATTTGAGCTTGCTTTCCAAATGTTTCCTTGACCAGTAGGTATTTGGCTTATATGATACTCCTAAAGCAACCGCTGAACGATTGCCAGCAAAACGCTCTATTATGATGTCACGCCCTTTATGTACTATGTCATGGTGAGCGGAGGTGATATCAATGTGGACAGCAACTAATTACATGGTTAGACGCAACGGGACTCTACTGGATGCCATGTTATTGGCTATTTTTCTAAAGAAAAGGAGTCTGCAGAGAACTACAATGTTGCTTGCATCTTAACTCTACCACAGCACCAGCGACACGGATACGGCAAGCTTCTAATTGAATTTTCATACGAGCTGAGCAAGAAAGAGCAGAAGCTTGGCAGCCCAGAGAAGCCCCTAAGTGACCTAGGTTTGCTAGGATATCGTGCATATTGGGCTGAAACTATCATTGACTTATTACTCGACTGTCCTGACGGAGAACTAAGCGTCGATGACATTGCTCAGAGGACGTCGATCACCCATGCAGATGTGATGAATACGTACGCTGTGTTTTACAAACTTGCGAAACGGTCTGTACTGATTTTGTCACGCAAGGTGCACAACGCTTCAGTTGTTTAAACATTACAAAGGGCAGCATATACTGTGTTTGAATACGGCTGTTTTGGAAAAACACCAGAAACAGAAGGCAAAACGAAAGCGACGTATTCATTCAGAATACCTGAAGTGGAAGCCACCCGTATTTACACGAGATCAGCTACGATTTGGCTGGTAATAGTTAGAAGAACACTTGTCATACATTTTTTTTTATCTGTAGTTCAAACTGTATTCTAGACACGATAAGCGATATAGAAAGACCATAACGTACAATAACTAACCATGGTGTGAGCTATCAATCATCGACTCCCTGTTTAGTCCGCTGCCGCAACTCAGCGTCTTGATCTAGTCCAGAAGTTTTCCCTTCACTTTGCATGTTTCTTCTTGTCATGACAGGTGATGGGGGTCTGGAGGTCGCTGGAGAGAACACCCCAACGCCTGAGAGTTTCAAGTTGCCGCTGTCAGAGGTGTAAAACGCTTGCGGTTGGGAAGCCCCCAGAGAATCGGCTGAGCCGAGTCGCGCAGACTGGTGCTTTGAAGTGCCGCCGAGCTGATTGTTATGAAGAATATGTTCAGTCGAGGACCCCATTTCACGGTCGGAATCACTGAATGGTGAATCAGATGGCGACAAACTGGAGTCTTGAACGAGAATGGACGGCGCGTCCTGATGAAGACTTGCTCTGTCACTTGTGGAAGCTTTGACATCGTCAATGATGCCGAGGGTCCGTGCTATGCCATATGATGAAATGTCCTGGTTCACAACCATATTTTAGGAAAAAAAAACACGAGAGGAGCGCGAGCAATAGATACCAAAAGAGCCAGAATAACAATGGGAAGACCAACGAGAACGGCGAGAACACGGCAAAACGAAGCGATTCTAGCTACCCAAGAGTTAGGCTGATAGTACCATAGATAATGGGTGTAGTTGTTCCATAGTATCGCTGGATACGACGAAGGAGGAATACGGGCGAGTTGCAAGGAAATGTCCTGAAGGTAGCTTGAGACGTTCATGGTTGCACCTCGTAAGAATAGGATAATGATAAATCAGATGATAGCTCAAAACAAAGGGGCATATATATTCAAAGGTATATAATGTCCTCAAGGATACACAGTATTCAAACGACGCCCAGGAATACGTCCTTTGGCAACACAAAACATAGATGGAGGGGGCGTAGCGAAATCCAGTAAAACAGCATAACAACGAAACAGGTTATAGACACAAAGGAGAACTAGGGATACATAGTATTAGATGGGAAGACGACACCGTCGGAACGGATCAAAATAATAGGTCGACGCTTGACAGACTGAGATTCTGGTGGGAGACAACCTAGCACTTCTGTGCACCGCACCTCAGAATAAGGTGATGGTTCGGACCCGAAGAAGACACTGACAGGGTCGTTCTTGGAGAAGTTTTCACCATACACTGTCAACATCTTCGATGCGTGTGGGTTAGGTTTGGAGAGAACTGCACGAGAAGAGGCACAGTTGGTCTTGGGGGCTTCGGCGGCACGGTCGGGTGGAAGGTATTTCACGACGCCTGGAAAAGGCGTTACAGGTTTGGAAGGTATGGGAAAGGAGCCCGTTTGGGCAGCGTGCTGGTTGTCGAAAAGAACAGGGGGTACATAGAAGTTGTACCGGATCTGATCAGTACCCACTATCGTCCATACGCTCGTCTCGCCAATATCAACTTGCCATAACGCGCCAGAAACGGCGCCGGCGTCGCTCGACGAACCACGTCGGCCAGATGATACTGAACCTGCAGAACTCGGGCGTCGACGGCCCTTGGATACAGCTTTAGTAATTCCACCAGCACTGGAAGAAGAACGCTTGGGCGGTTTTTTGACACGGCCACCATCGTTAGAAAGAAAATCTGACGTGGATGCCGAAGGCGAAGGAGGTGCGCTGCCTGTAGACCCTGCTCCAAAGTATTCGCCACCAGGTGGCGGGTTCGAGGTGATTGGGGAACCAGGAAGAGGAGGCGAGTTTGAACCGGTGGCTTGTGAAGTATTCCACTGCCGGCCATCGATGGGACGATACGTGTTGACTTTCTCCCCCATACATGAAAGGAATGCCCCAGTTAATCCAGGTGTGCCGGGCTCTGGCATCCCCTTCGCATTATCATATACCTCAAAGGCAATTTTGTGAAGCTGAGAAACAGGGTCGCCACAGACTTCGCCAGGTGAACAATAATGGTCTGCAACACCTTTAGCGCCCTCTTGAAGGCCACCACCTACGACAGTGGTCTGATGATCGACCTTCCGAATAATAAGGACGGGGCTGACGACGCCAGACGTTAAGCATTGTAATACGACAGTTTGGTTGTAGTAGATTGGAATTTGGGATCCATTGTTAGAGAAGGGTATCGCGTTTGGAGGCGGAGAGGGATAGTCAGGTTGTGGTGGCGGCGGTGGCGGGGCATCAATTCCACCAGCTGGTTTATTCACGTCAACGATATACATGACAAATGGATCTAAATAACCCAGTCAGACGACTTGAGAAAACATGATAGGCCGGCAAGAGAACAACTTACCCCAACTAGCAGTTCGAGCAATGAAGGAGGGAGTGGTTGATCGAGATCGTTGGTCTAATCCCATTAACGGAGCGCCGTCGGAACCTTTGAATGAAGAACCTGATCCAGAAACGCAAAGGTATTTGGTTGACACGGTCTGTGACCGAAGCCGATGGAACAACGATATCGTGGAACCGTGGTTGATGCAAACTGACAAGTGAAATTTGAGTTGACAAGCAATGACTGCATCTAAAAACAAACTGACGCTCGAGATTTTTGGCACTTTGCCTCTTCTTGCTAGGTTTGCTGATCACTTTAATCGGGCGACTCGGGAAGACACCAATGACACGTTCGGATTCGTCGTCCGATGCAGGGGCAGTGATTTTGACAAGAGCTTCGACCTTTTTCTTCTTTTCGTCGACATCCGAAATGAACAATTGCTTCCCAACACAGCGCCCAATATAAGTCGTCCCCGTTGGTGGGTCGCTTACATCGAAGGACTTGCCAGAGGAGCCAGTCCACTCGATGGAACCTTCTTGGGGAGCGGGCTCCCCAGAGATAGATACAACAACACGTGGGGGGCATAACTTGGGATCTTCACCGCGGCGCACGACATCGGTCCACCACGAGTTGCCTATCATGATGGCGGTTGGCGGAGGACACAGGAACCTGACAAGACATAAATGATAAAGATCACAAGTAGATAACGAGTTGTTCGACGTTCACGAACCGTTTTTCTGTACCGTATGATTTTTGAGCAACTTTGCTCGACATAACTATAACTGTTCGTTCGCCGAACGCAAGCCGGTTGGGAGTACGAACATATTGATCAAGATACGGTCTTGATTTTTGTATATATAAGCCGCAGTTTGAGCAGGAGAAAAATACGCCTAGCTTACCGAATAAATGTTTGAAGATCATTGGAGGCACCCATTATGGAGTGGCCTTGAAGTTTCATGCGAGCCAACGTCTCGTCAACTGTAGGCATGCGGAGAGGCAAATCTTGATGGGAGTGGGACCCCATATGATAGGGCATGTCGTCGTACCCAGCAACGCCATCTCTGAAGGAGTTAGTGGCATGTGGTGGGATACCGCGCAGGATGTCAGATGGCGGTACAAGAGAAGGGACTGTTGTTGGTGGACCAGGTTGGTTGTAGCGATTGTCTGCAGGGAAGCGACCAAGACGGTCTTGGAAGTGTTGGAGGGCAGATGAGGGATACGGGAGGTTTCCATTCATGCCACCAATACCATATTCCTCGATCAAATCAGATTGATAGCCACCAGATATTGTCGGTAAGCGTCGGTCAGGCAAGTCAGGGAAGTTTTGAGAAGAAAAATCTTTGTTGTGGGGAGGAAAGGCAGAAGAATGATGAAGACCACCAACAGGGTCGTTAGGCGTCAGAGGCGACACTTTGCCGCTGCCATAAGATGAAGGTAAGCTATTGATCATGTCATACGGGTTTCCGTTATTGGAACTATTGAACGAAGGCACAGAGTCACTGAAAGAGGAGTGAGAGTAGAGGCCATCTGAGCTAATGCCATAGTTTGGTCCAAGGGACGAGGAAGAAGACGCGTTGGTGCGGTAACGATGTGAGGAAAAGGCGCCAGAAGAGGGTCCAGGGAATATGTCATAGTTCGAGTGGTCAGGAGAGTCTATTGGCTCTGTGTTATCAAAAGAATGAGTATGGAGAGGCTGATGTGAAGTAGGCGAGTTTGGGGCGTCTACTGGGTGCAAGTGATAGGACTGTTCGAGGTCTGGAGGAGGATAGAGACCGTGCTGTTGTTGAGCTGGACTTGGAGAGAAATCTAAGGACATTTTACGGTCTCTCGAGTAGGAGCTGTGACCAGCTGGAGGATTGAGGAGGTCAGCAAGATCCCAGCGGTTAAGGTCAGAAGATGGAGGGATTGGACGAGGCGCGACAGAGGTATTTCCGTGACTTGTGTGACTTGTGTGACTATGGCCTGCGTTGTCAACGTTCATTCCGAATTCTGATCGGCGTTCGGCAGATACCGTGTGTGGCAGCGTCGACGATGTGTTCCAAGCAGCTGCGGCCATGCAATGATTCGTCTTCTTACTTCTCAATTGCTCTCCAGTCCACCTTTTGTACTAGCTAGGAACGAGGGATGGTTCTCTATGAATATCCAAGGAAACCCTGGTGTCGTTCAGCAAACCTGCCCGCCGGCCTTGGTCAGTTTCTCCGCGCTATTATCACCATTTGGGAACTTGCCTACTTTTGAGCGCGTGATGTAACTCCCTGATCGGCCGCGATGCTATTTCATTTCGCATTAGATTTGAATATATAATATGGTGTGTGTCACTTGCCTAGAAAATACGCTCGTTCGTTCTTGAAAGGTAAAGGCAGAGAGCAAAAGATACGCAGACTTTCCCAGTCATCTATTTTATACCGCTCGTTGGTTACATGACGAACTTTATTTTCGGTACATCTTCAGAAGCCGCGGAATTCGGCTACTTTTGCCGCGACCCTATGGAGGCAAGTTAAGGCTGTAATATAATTTCTTCCATCAAACTCCAACGGTCAAACACTTTTTCTTTTTTTTTTTTCTTTTTTTGATTTCTTGATTTTTGAATTTTTTGAATTTTTTTTTATTCGTTCATGAGCCCCATCCCCACTCATCACTTTCCCGCGCCCAAAAGCTTCTTCAGCCTATCGGTATTCTCGTGTATTAATCCCACAACCGCTCCGAACTTTTTAACTCAAAGCCCGATTGGCCTTTCCCGAGCCTTTCTTCATGACCTTGTGGACCCCTCGTTGCCGTGTCGGCTGAATCAGATTCATCTCTAGATCGCTATATAATTCGCTCGATCTCATCAAGATTCATCCAACGGTAACTTCCGTAATGTTTTGTTATTTTCTCGTTGTACATACTGACGGAACCATTAACTTGTTTTCTACTTAAAGTGCCTGTCGACCTCTCGACTTCTTACGTTTTGACATCTTTGATAGGCACCTTCTCCTGGAGTGGCGGAGAAATCGAGATCCCAGGAATGCCAGAACAGCGCAAATCTTCACAAGATTGAAGGATTTGCTTTCAGGCAATTCCACCATAGTGTACCTGACAGGCTCCAGTGAAAATTGCCCTGTCTGTCTAGTTTCCTTTCACCAGGATTTGGCCTTCACCTCGACAAGGTTGTATGTATATATGTATGTATGTATTGGGGCTGTTGTAAACACGGATCTCACCGAACTGACCAGTATGTTCCGCACATGGTTTTATCCACCCCTGAAACCTAATTTCTTTTATTTACCCCAGATGTGTACTTTGTTTCGTGCTCAGCTGTGAGCAGGTGGTCAGTTCGAATCGAATCGATCATGATTAAATACAGACCAAGCGCAGTAACCTGATGATGTATGTACCATCTCTACATTACAATGTACCATTCTAGCTTAACGTGACTATCATCATCAACAAACAAGATACAACAAATGTCGTAAGTAACTTATCAAGTCTTCGGTTGACAAGAGGGCAAGCAGCCAATGAGGAACGAGTACCCCTTTTTCTATTTGTTTCCGTGATCATCTTCCTTTTCGGAAGCAATGAGATGACAAGTCACAAGAGCACCCCCGGATAGGGCCGAATTATAATGAACGTCAAAGCTCAACGCGATTGCTATGTACTTTATCAATGCCTGAAAAGCATCACACAAGACAAGAAGAAAAACAAGAAGGAAAAAAAAAAAAACAAGAAATGCAACTTAGATACCCTAACAACAACTCCTACAGCTTACTTCAACAACGATTGTAAAGTTGTCATGGGGTGAGGCCAGGTTCGCAAATTACGAAACGCAAACCCTGACACAACATCGCCTGAGCTTGCAACACCTCGGGCAATGGAAAGGAAAGGGGCGCGACGACAGTATCCATAATGACTTGTTTTAAGGGACCGCCGGTAGCGAGCCCAGCCGCCGGTCACAAGGCTGAGTGAATCGCACTTGCCAAGGTATGTGCTCAGTACAAAGATCTTGAGTACTGCTTGTAGTGGTTGATATATAGAGAGACAGACCAACTGGGTGGAATTTTATAAATGCAATACTCACTGGGAGAGGCCTATCGAGTGGAAGAGTAGGATGGATAACTATTAGAAAGGGCGATATTTTCAGTCCCCGATCCGGAGAAAGAATATTAATGGTTTAGCGCAAAGGAACTACAGCGCCCCATGGTAGTGGTCGTGATGAGAGATCGCACCTGCCAGTGATAGGTGCCTGTTGCTATTCAACTGCGTGCTGTCAGCCCCAGATATAGGTGAATATCCATCACACGTGTTGTATCTTTCCCGGCGGCCAAGGAACAACAAGGATGATGACAGAGATATTCCAGAGTTTGCAATCAGATTGGGCGGGACGTCAAGTGAATGAGTACCACAATGATATTGGTCTGACGGCCCTTAGCGCACAACGAAAGAGGTTAGACTCATATGGTTAGAACGATAGCGGCAGATAGGATCGTAGCGTAGAAAGGGTTAAACATATTTTTTTTCCAACCGCTGGAGACTGCCGACGGCGATGACCTGAGTCAAACTGCTCATCGATAAGGGGCGTCCCTGCCATATACAAGGACGTTCCTCATAATGAACTCTCTTCAGGAAAGACGACGCGTACAGTACCGCGAGGAACGGTTTCATGGAACTGCTTTGTCCCCAATAATGATATCAAACTGTGGCTGAAGAGCGAGTATGGAGTTATATGATGGCCGAGTCCGTATTAAGCATAGCAGCTAGAGCAATCACCTATCGCTGTTAGCAGATAGCAGATAACCATTTCCAAGTCCCAACTGAGATGAAGTTGTTGTTACAACTTACATACTTATGAGGGCCATAGGTATTATAACTTGAAATGATGAGATGATGAAAAAAGCCACGGCCCACGTGGCAACTGCTGGAATGCTAGAGAGCAGCCTTCACGGCGTGTCCTCCCCCTCTGCTGCCCGCCATCCTCGACGGTCAGCCCTCATCTACCCGCCTCCATACATACGCTCATTCTTCTGCTGCATTATCTTCAAATATATTTTATTCATTCACCACCAAACATACGTTCTTTGTATCTTTTTCTTTTCTTTCCCAATCTCGCAATCTCAAAGTAACCACAAATGTCGGGGTCTTATCGTCTACAAGCTGCTCGCCCTCGGCAGACACCGTCTCCCCTTCATTTCGACGAACCGTTATTTAAGTCTTCCATTGTACTCAATGACCAAGGCAGTCAAACTCTCCTCTATGATCTTCCTTCCGTAACACCTCCTACAAGTCCAACACGACCAAAAAGCCGTCTCATCTCACCAACCTCGCCCAATTTTCCAGGTCGCTCAAGACGCGGGGTACCTACACCACCACCAAGTGGCAGAAATCGATCCGCAACCCCATCAGGAATACCCGCTAGCGAGCTTGAAACGTTCGCAGTCCACTGTCGAGCATGGTAGCCCATCTTTTCATATTATACGCCACATTCCGTTCATGTTCTGCCTTTTGAAACGTAGGTACTTCAGTCAAGACGAAGAATCCGGGCGACAGATGACCCAAACAATGAGTAGCCTGTCACCTTCCCAGCGAGCTCCTTTTGCTCGGTTACAGGCTTCAATTCGTGCAGACTATCACCGTTCAATCAATGCGAGGAGGAATGCAGAATTTCAAGCCCATATCACTGCAATGCAGCCCGGCGGATCCTTGAATGCGCACTCAAGAGCTGATCCTCAAGGTGCCTTGGCAAGGAAAGGTGTGATACGACTAGCCGCATATACAAATCTCGTTTACCCCTAACATCTCTTTAGAGCGTTATGAACGAATGAAGCGCTTTATGTTAGCTTGGTGCACTATGGGCATGCCGGGAACTCAACCCTTTTTTGAGGCGTAAGTTTGCCAGAATACACAATCCTATCTGGTTTTTGATAAACGTTGCCTCAGACTATGGGCCATTTTTCGCTTACAAGTCATACCACAGAACCTTGGGGGCGCAGGAGGGTTGCGGATTGAGTGGGAATTAGACGATGCAGTCTTCAAAGAGTCAGCGTGCGTAGCTAATTTTCGCCTGCATGTCATACATGTGACCTTTTTTTTTTCTCCAGCGGCAGAGAGTTTATGTTTGAGGCTATTGACATTCTCAAAGGGGTACAGCGTATCTTTCGACCCAAAATAAAACACCACTGATCTATGAATACTATAGGTCCTCGCATTTGAGGAGATTCTATCATCCAAGGCGTCTTCAAACAACAATGACCTGTACCTGGAATCCACAACAATACACTCGCGATCACAATCACAACCTTTACCTTCTGATCAGAAACTTCCAAGAATCGGCGCAACCGTTCAACCGAAGCGTTCACGGGCGCCTAGTGATCCATTTATAGATACACCTGCGCTTTCACGTTCTGTAGCATCTGCTTCCTCACAGTCATCTGGAGCCACGGCTGCTTTACTCGGTGGATTGGCGTCTGATTGCATCGAAGAGGCTCCAAGTTCTATTTTTGAAGATCACCCAACTTCACCAAGAGGCGATGCCTTCGATGAGAGTGATGAGGAATATATGCGAATATGGCTGTCTCCAGATCTACCAAACCCTGAACTCTTGGAGCTACTCAAATTGTTCCCATCCTTTGTGTCCCGACGACCATTACCACGCTTTCCACAACTGAATCCGCGACATCCAGATATTGAGGAAGGTGAAGAGGAAGGAGGTGAAGGGAAGCGGATACACTTTGGAACAGGAACCATATGGGTCAGTTCAAAAGCTCGCCAGGATGGATGGAATGGAGGCTGGTGGACCCGATTTATCTTGTGGTGGCGAAGAATGTTCTGCTAGTCAGAATGTATAATTGCGTCCCAATGTTTAAATGTTTGTATCCATCTACTACTTGTCGTGGCTGGACTTGCTATCTTGATACAACACGACAGACTTTTTCTTCTTGATCTATGGTATTACATATTCCCCATCATGTCTTCATCTCCTCTTGTCACTTGTCACTACACGATTGTATTGCACTGAATGACGGCCCGGGACTAGTAGTACTCGCAGTGGTTGGTATTTGATTATCTATCTACGTCTCTGCGTTTGTTTTTGTCAGGTGGCTCAGTCAAATTGCTCTTCTTACCCTCGTCTTGTCTGTTTGACGAGACTATAATAAGAACAAGTGCCATCCGACGGAGTGCCGTTGCAGCCTTATGATCAAGGTGACCAAAAGGTTCTATTGAAGATGGAAGCCCGCCAGGTAAACGGCTCAACTATTCACCTCATTTCATTCCCCATTCCGTGGTTCCACGGATGGTTACACAGCGTCCCCTCTGTTAGTGGATCCAACCTGCCAAAAAGGAACATGTCTCGATCGAAAGATGGTTCTTTGTTATTGATAATCACGAAATGATAGTCCAATGACTTGTGGGGGGGGGAGGTCTCTCGCACGCTCGACATGTCTATTGCTATTGTCGTTAGCTACGGCCGCCGCAACCTTGCTGTTCGTTAAATTTTCAGGCCCAAAATCAAACCTTCGATTTTACTCCATCCTTCCCGTAAAAATCTTCGTTGGATGATCTGCTCCCAAAAGTACCGTACTTCCGGCTCATTTATGCGTGGTACACGTGTTTTAGTAGGATTCTCGAGCGAGCGCATCGGTTGGACGATGCCACGATGTAGCGTGGCGTATTAATCCAAGTTGTATCCCAGGAATTTGGCTGGTTTATGGATGGCGTCATTCTGCACCCACACTCTGCCCCTTTTTTCATTTTGACACGTCTCCACGGCTGTAGCTGGCTGCTCTTAGCTTCGAGCCAATCGATGGGATTTCTTTCCTTTACCATGGCTTCGCCGACCTACTCAACTGTTTTACACGCACAGTGAGAATTTATTTTGGTTTTACTGTCCATATCAGGTTTATGCGTAAGTTTCACACTATCCAAGTTCGTGCGAGGGTAGCTTTCCCTCGGCACCGGTACCATGTTCGGTTGCATCGCGTCTCATGTCAGACCTAATTTCTCCAAGGAAAAGCAAGCGTGAGTTGCGTCATTTTGGCACACCTCACAAGATTCAGGGCGGTCTGTTTGAATATGATGACAAAATCGTAAAAAGGCTGTTTCTCCTCACCTCGACTTTGCAGATGCTTAATCAATCTCTAAATTCGTGCTCTGATATCGAGGCCATCCAATCGGTCTCTTTCTCCTGTTTCAACCTTAAAGCCATCCAATCAGTAGCTGTTAGGTTTAACATATCGCCGTCAAGTAGCTTACCTTTCGATTTCTTCTTCCAGTTCAAAAATTCTCCGAGCTTTAATGACATTAGCCTGATCAGCTGCCATTAGCCTCCTTTCTAGCTTTCGCAAATAATCGGGGATGCCCTCCAATGATGAGAGCAACACGGAAATCGAGTCGGCCGAAAGCCCTGTTGTACTAAGCAAGGGAGGGTTTACATTTGGGGTGTTTCGCTGGTTTTGAGCATTCCGTTCCACAAAGGGATTATCCTATGGAAAGGAGCATTAGGAACTGGATAAGAGTTTGCCTTTTTATCATCATCGTCATACCACGTCGATACTGTGTCGCGGAAATGGCGTATTATGAGCGGTCCTGATTGGATTCTTCCCCTTGGATGCTGAATTGATGCCGATGCCATGTATGTCCATTGCTTGTGCGCTGCTCTGACTATGAGAGCCACTAGCAAAGGCCATCGCTAGGTCGTGGCTGTTGGAGAGCCCCAATGCATCTGTTGTTGTCGACGCAGTTTGACCTGGCAAGGTAAACAAATTTCGGGAACTATCATCTGCATTGTTTCTGTTTGGAAAACCTTCAGGTGAGAATGCTTTTTTGATATCCTCCAGACGCCTCTGGGATCCACGTGAAGGTGTCGACGTAGGCTCTCTCCCTTGGGATGGCAAGTGCAAGGGGGTAAGGGTTTCACGAGGTGCGTTTGCCTCAACTTTTGTTCGCTTGCCAGATGTCGTTGATTTAGGAGAGCTTGGACTTTGTTGAAAACCCCTCTTCGGTAGTGTGGACTCAGATTCCTGAGAGCCACTCGGATTCGATGGCATGGGTTGAGAAATGAATTGTGTACTAGTAGAAGTATCTGTGGTCGAAGAACGATTTAATTGCCTTAGCAAAGGATCGTTAGCCCAATCTGAATCAGGGTAAGTGGTGAATTGTAGGTGGTGCAAAAGCAAGGAGTAGATCGTACGCCAGAACGAGCAGCGGCTTGAGGATTCGTTGGGACACCGGTAGTATTGCCTGTTGATAGCTGTTATTAACGACTAGGAACGCATATGATATGTAGAAAATGAACCTTCCGGTGTTTGTTGTGCCAGTGGATGCTGGAAGGTTATGTACATGGCACTTTATTTCGGGCTCCATCAAAGACAATGTTTAAGATGATTCAAGTGTATATTGTATACCAACCCCAGGTAACACGAGCATGCTCTTCCCGATAGTATCCAAGTATAAAGGCCAAGGTTCAGTTCTAGATCACGTTATTAAAAATCACATGATATGTACGGTCGTCAACTCGTTACTTACTTACTTGACAAGTACGGATGGCATCTGTAAAGGAAACCGCGATAACAGTCGAAACAAAGTACCTGACACCATCTAACCCATCCTTACCAGGTCTTGCGTTGCAGCTGACACGGCTTGTGGACTCTTACATGATATGGGTTGGCACGACAGAAGGTTCGCCTGAGGATGTCGACAAAGCTGCTATTCACGGTAACTTGTGCAGGGATTGGGCATGTGCGATGCCATCCAGATTCGTACGTGATGGCTATGCTGATCGCAGTAGAAAAGAACTGAGGCTTCTCTTGATACAAAAACAAAAAGGGTGGAGCTGCCGTCCCTGCCACGTCCTTATTCCGATCGAGCGAGTCAGATGTCGCTTTATCGATGGCACAACGGCTAGGTAAGGACTTGCGACGGCGGGGGTGGTTTTTTATGAGCAAGAGAGTTAAGATTAAAGGTTATTTCCACAGCCAAGCGTTTTGGGAAGCAGGTATTTCTGTCTGTGGATGTGCCCACGTCTTTTATGACAGCTGGACAAGGACCAAGGTTGCTGTTAGAGGCAGAGAAGGGGATAGTAACAGCGCTGTCGGCGATAGAATAGAATAATATATGAAAATGGGTTTTATTGTCCGACTGAGAGAAATCGAATCGATTACGGATTACATACAAACCTGAGCTCGTTGCGGTGCCACACGGCACCATCGTCACCACTCTTGCTCTCCTCTACGTCAACGCTGGCAGGCACAACGGCATCAGCTGTACATCGCTCGCATTGAGTCTTTTCACTGCTGGATATGTCGGAAGCTGAACTATACATGCCTGACACAAACCAAAGTTTTGATCTGCCTCGTTGGCAGACACAGGTCGAGCCCTTACCGTCGTCGGCACAAGCAGCTCATGCTGCCCAGGCTTCATATCTTTACACTGCACCACCACCACCACCACCACCACAATCCCTATCTGCAGCTTCTCCGCAACGCTTGCAGCCAATTCATCAAACTCCAACAGGTACCAGACATCGAATCTCCCAGCTCATTGATGACCAACAGCCAGCAATATCTTCCTCTTATTTAACATCCGGCCACAGCCAGCTGGCTCGTAGCGCGTCCCTGGGCGGCAGCGCCAGCGTAAACACCCCTTCATCGAGAGCACGCCGTCATCACCAACCAGAAGACCTGGAAGGCGCCTTTAGCATCGATTCTCAATCCAGGCAGCCTAACCAACTACCGCAAGCCTCATTCTATCCGCCAAACCCCACATATCAACAGCAATCTGTGACAGCTTCCAGTCCACTTGTCGGTTCCACTGCAACTCCCGCCGAGTCTTATACGGACATGTATTACAATGGCTCAGCAACACAGCAGGCCAAAAGGTCACAGCAAACTCTCGAACCAAGTGCCTCTGCGCACGCTGGTCGTTCTCCCCTCCGGGGACCTCAGCCCCCAAATTCAGCCTCCTTAATGGAATCGTATTCGCAACAGTCTCAGTACTCACCGACTACTGCATCCTACCCTTACGGGCCACCCCAAGATCAGCGTGCTCACCCTACTTCGTATCAAACTCACACTCGTAGCCACTCGCAAGTAAAGCAGGAGTCAATGACCCCTCCGATCAACTCGCCTTATACACCTCAAACTGCAAGTTTGACCTCTGCCGGTCCATATCCACCTTATTCAATGGATACATCAAGTCCTCATCCTCCAGCCCAAATACAAACGCATCTTTCTGCTCACATACCAAGCAGGCAAAATCCTGCTTCAAACCCACCAACACCTTTGTCATACATTCACTCTCAAAGTCCTGCATCACAATACTACCCTCAAGATCAAGCGATGGCTGTAGATTCTCCTCCACAGAGACGCCGAGCGTCTGGATTCCGACGTGTGCGGACCGCTCATGACCTACAACCCAGGCTAGACGTACCACCTTTGGGGAGAAGGATGGGGAGTGACGGCATTTACCTATCGGTATGTGAATATCCGCGAGAACATAGAGTCTTCCTCATTTAACCTCATCGCTTATTAATAGCCTTTACGACAACTCACAACCAACATTCTTGAAACTTATCACATTTGCAATCCTCAATTTAGATACGAATCAACCCACAACCCACGGCGTGTATTGACGAAGCCTAGTAAGCCGGCCCACAACGAGGGTTACGATAACGATGATTACGACTACATCCTATATGTCAATGATTGGTTGGGCACAGAAGAGGGCCACAAGTATGTGTACATGTTCTGACTGGCTGCAGAGGCATTGACGTCACATGCAGGTATCTGATACTTGATATCTTGGGACAGGGGACTTTTGGACAAGTGGTAAAGTGCCAAAACATGAAGACGCATGAGATCGTTGCAGTAAAAGTGGTAAAGAATAAACCAGCATATTTCAATCAGAGTATGATGGAGGTGACGATACTGGAAATGGTAGGCACAAGTTTTTCATTCAATCTTCATTTCCTGAATCATGATCTCTAGCTCAACAAAACATGTGACCCCAACGACGAGCATCATATCTTACGACTGCGAGATTCATTCATCCATCGGAGCCATCTTTGTCTTGTCTTTGAATTGCTATCATCCAATCTCTACGAGCTCATTAAACAAAACCAATTTCAAGGCTTAAGTACACAGCTGGTCAAGGTGTTCATGGCGCAGTTATTAGATGCTATGACTATCCTCAAGGATGCCCGACTAATACACTGTGATCTCAAGCCGGAAAATATCTTGCTCAAGTCGTGCGTATGATTCTGTACTCTTCTCCACTGGCTTTTTTGAAGATCGTTTTTTCACTAGGCTCCAATCGCCACAAATCAAGGTCATCGATTTTGGTTCTGCTTGCCACGAGCGCCAAACGGTGTACACCTATATTCAGTCACGGTTCTATCGGTCACCCGAAGTCTTGTTGGGCATGTCCTATACCGCTTCGATCGATATGTGGTCGCTCGGGTGTATCGCAGTGGAACTCTTCCTAGGATTACCCCTTTTCCCTGGTACGAGTGAATATAACCAGTTAACTCGTATCATTGAAATGCTTGGGTACGTACCTTGATCCATTCCGTATCTAATGAGCTATTTCTACCTCGGCGTTGGCTATACCTGTCGGAGTGCTGATACACCGCCTAACAGGATGCCACCATTAAGCATGTTGAACACGGGTAAACAGACAGGCCAATTTTTCGACTCTTATGATGCCTGGAGCCCACAGCTCAATCAAAACGAAAAGAGATACCGGCTCAAGAACATTGAACAATACTCCCGGGAACACAACACTAATGAGCAGCCTGGCAAGCAATATTTCAAGGCAACGTCTTTACCGGAGATCATCAATACTGCTCCCATGCCTACCTCGAAGACCTCAAGACAGGGTCATGAGGTAGAAAAAGGTTAGTATGGCAGCTAACACCTTGCCCTTGGGTTCTGATTGACAGTTTAGAACTTAACAATCGAGCCTCGTTCATCGATTTTTGTCAAGGGCTCCTAAATTTGAATCCTGTGACACGCTGGACACCTCAGCAAGCTAGACTCCACCCCTTCATCACTGGAGAAAAGTTTATAAAACCCTTCGTGGTTAGTTTGGTCGTGGTTCGGTCTTTCCTCTCGCACACCTGACCGTTATCTTCTACAGCCAGATGGGCTTAATGTAGTTCAGCACCAAGCGGCACCATCATCCGGAGGGTCAGATCCCAAGCGGCCGTACGGTGGTCTAGTTCCTTCGCAACCCAAGGGAACAAGGGCCTATCAGGATGCAGCGACCTACAACCAGCATCTCAATCAACACCAAGCATACACAGCCCATCAGGCGGCTTCGCAGAATGCTCCCTCATTCCGGAATCCTTATATTACGCCTGGGCAACAATCTCAATCTCAACAACAGCATCATCAACAGCAACCACATTCACAGCCGCAGTTGGCTTCTTCATCATATCCTTCTGTTGTAGACGTAGGAAACCCATATCCACAACATCGAAACGCTCAGTATCAGTCAAACCAGACTGCCCCTGCGCAGCACCGTCTCGTACATCAGACATCGACGGGTCAATTAAGCACACCATACGCAAACCATCTACAGACTCTACCTGCCAATCCTGGGGTTCATTTGACACCCAGTGTTCCGTCTAACGCATACAATCCCAGTGCGCGTGCACGTGCTAACACTATAAATCAGATGAAAGAAATTCCACCAGCCCTTGCACGCTTACAGCGCATGGACAACATACCGCGTGATGCGCTTACACCTGTGCTAAACCGCGACGATGCGATGCAGGAGTGGGAACGCCGTCAGACAGGCAAACCTGCCGCCGTCACTCAGGCTTACCCACAGATAGAGTATCTGCAGCAACAGGCGGAAATAGCTGCGGCATCTGGTTCACTTAATTGGTCTAATAGTGGCGCAGTTGCTAACGCGCGGTATCCGCCTCCTCCGTCGAAATTATCACATTCTTTCCACCCACAACCAATAATCGTGGATGATGATAATGGGCGAAGGGAGGCAGTTATGTCCAATGTGCGCTCAGCAGCAGCAAGGAACGATGGCATTAACGCAGGTAATACGAGCGGAGGTGGTGGGAGTAGTATGTATGCAGCGCCTGGAACAGGTGTGATATCCAACCCACCTCAGGCATACACAAGCAGTGTAACGACCAGCGGCAACCGCTATCCGGCAACATATACCCAAACTCAACATCCACAACACCAGCAGCAGCAGGTCCAAGGGAGCAGCAATTCTGTGTCTATGCCATTTGATACGCTTGATCAGAGACCTAATATTGGCAACGTGTACGTGCCGATGCAGCCAGATCAGTATCAGACATATCCCACCCCAGCACGGCACGTTACAGTCCCATCTCAAGCTGTTGCCCCTTCGTTCTACGGTGGGGGTGTCGTGCCTACTGGCCCGCCGCCAAATGTACAACAGCAACAGCAGCAGCAACAACAGCAACAGCAACAGCAACAGCGCAACCCGTTTTCAGTACCGGAGGGCTTACAACCTATGAGTGGCACCAAACGCAGCGGTAGTTCAATGGATGGGTGGCCAAGACAGTAATAAAATTATTACCTGCCGACTTGCTCACCTCCATGTCGCTTTCTTTGCCCCCCTTATATCTGTTCGTGATTTGCTGACCTCATATTGCTTGTGTTGCGGCAAAAAAACATACATGACGAAGTATACATCCTCGTTTTGTAGGACAAAGCCTTCCTTCCCATCTTTCTCACCTCTCAATCCCACCAAAATTATTGATCCTAACATTCACCCATCTGTGCTATAAAAATGCAATGTGGTTTGAGCTAGCCTCACGCACGTATTGTACACTATAGTATGACCATACATGGATACTGTCGCACCAAGCCTTCATTCAGGATATCGAAACGGAGTATGCTTGTTTTTTCATCAAGAGGTCCGGTGAAGTTGACATGTAACTCCGTCGCCCTTTACACCTTGACTGTAATATTCTACCAAGTGAAGCTTCGAGACGAGTGAAATTATTTAGCGAATGATATCCTCCATATGTGTAAAATTATATTGAGAGTGTGCCATATATTTCTTCCGCTTCCCATGCGCCAGCCCAATAGCGAACTTCGGCTTGCAGGCCTTCTTTCTCCCCCTCCTCAGCGATGCGAGTTTGAAGACCACGATAACTGCGACAGCAGACAGTATCTTGACTGCAGCATTAGATAGACCAGTCAGTATGAGTATGTAGGCACGAATAGGTTTTCTAACTTGCGCAGCCGGAGGATTGGGCAGAAATCATTCGTACCGTCACCAGTGTAAACGATGCGGTCGAAGGGCCCATGCTGTTTTAAAAAAGCCTCGATCTCCTCGCCTATAATTCTGTTTTTAGTGACAAGTCGAGATCGGCAACATCGTAGTCCACCTTTACACATGTTAGGGCTGCAGCCTATTTTACATTGGTGCTGGGGGCCATTGGGGTCGACCTTACGACGCAACTTGAGGAGCCCAGATTCGTCCCATTCCGCAGGGTTGGTAACAACTTGATCGAAGAGATTTTCAAGGCCCTTGGACTAATGTGGAAATCAGAAGTGAGAACTCAAAGATGTAGGAGCTGGTAAGGTGTACCTTGAGTATTGTTTTGATGAAGACGGAGTTTGCATTCGAGAGACATAAGAAAGTTGTTTTGCCTTCAGCTTTGAGTTTAGATACCCCGCGAATCATGGCTGGGTGCTATTTGAAGAGAAGAGATTATTGGATGATCTTACTTGAGAGAGATAAAGAAGGATGCGTACAAAAGGCATATTGATGAGGGTGTCCTCGATTTGTTTCCTTGTGATGCCACGAGAATGAATCCTCCGCAGAGATTCAGCACTTGAGGTCAATTGAGAAACAGTAACAGCAGCATGATAGCGTGTTCTCACACAAGATCAGTCCATTGTGTATGTAGTTTCGCGGTCTTCATGTAACGACGGAGATCGGGTGCAAGGACCTCGAAGATGTACCTGTCAGTGTCCTGGTCGGCGAGAGACCTGTATAAATCAGCGGGGTAAACGGTGATGCAATATACTCATTTATCGTACCAGTCAAAGTCGAATACCAGTAGTTGTCGTTGTATTGAGGCCATTTGAGAGGAGAAACAAGGACTAGGAGGTATTCTGACGGTTAGATAGGCTTTTATGAGGGCAACATCTCGGAGTCCTGAGTGGCTTATGTAACGCATGCCTACCTTGGTCTGTACGGCAAAAGCGTCGTACAAGAAAACGCCTGGCTCGCTAGAGCTAACAGATACACATCTCCAATGGACTCAAGATGGCAAGAAAGCGCCATCTGTTCGTGTATCTTACTCAGAAGCAGCGTGTTAGTATATAATTCATCAGATATTCGTTTAGCTGACACCTCCACAGCCTTATTTTGTAGCAAGGAGGGCGCTGCCCAAGTCCGTCTCAGACTCGGACTTTTGGGCGACGACAATGGACACAACTTTACCTTTACCGCACCCCCACAAGCTGCATATGCTGAGCGCGAACGTTTCAAGAAGGAGCTCACCTCTATCATCACTCGGAACCGGACCAGTCAAAGTCAAGATGTACCAAAGGCTCCCATCACCAATGCAACGCCATCGACACCAATTTCTAACGCGCCAACGCCCCGACAAGTGCCTGTTTCCTCACGCGCAGGGTCTGTTTCTAGCGAACGCCGCTCGACGCCCGTTATACCTGGCAACGATCCGGCAAGTGACTTCCGCTTGCGAAAGAAGGTCCTACTAGGGAATGCAGAACTTGGCCAGTTACATCGTGATCTAGTCATGAGTGGTCAGATTACTGAGGCTGAGTTTTGGGATGGTCGTGAGGTGCGCAGCTTTCCAAGGATCAGTCTTTCTATGTCTCCTTACGCGTTTCTCAGCAACTCCTCTTGGCAGAAGCTGCATCCGAGGGTCAAAAAAAGGGAAAGCCTGGTCAGCTTGTGGACCCTCGACCGGAGACGGTGGATGGTGGGGAAATCAAAATCAGGATCACGCCACAGTTGGTACACGACATCTTTGACGAGTATCCTGTGGTCGCAAGAGCTTATAGCGAAAATGTCCCAAACAAGGCATGTCATTTCCCTTTTGTTGTTATGTATATATCTTAATTCTAGTACAGTTGACGGAAGAAAGTTTCTGGAAGCGTTATTTCCAATCCAAGTTGTTCAACGCTCACCGCGCATCTATCCGTTCGACTGCTGCACAACATGTAGTAAAAGACGATCCAATTCTTGACCAATACTTAGAAAAAGAGGACGACGGTGTGTTTCAACCTCCAGTTCTCGAATAGCTCGTAATTTAATGGAACGCGCTCATAGGGATGGAGCCTCGGCGCCAGCGGGACGAGGCAGTAGATCTTTTTATCAATCTTGCAGCTACATCTGAAGACCATGAAGCGGTTGTTCTCATCCCAGTCCTCACTACCATGTACTGATCCACACCACAACTAGACGGGTAACGACAAAGACATTACGATGCAAGCCGGCCGGCAAAGGGGTGCATTACCTTTGATCCGCAAGTTCAATGAACATTCTGAGCGGTTACTTAACTCGGCTTTGTAAGTCTCAACGCTTGTAAATGCTCGAGCACGAGCTTAAGCACAGCAGGGGTGATGGCCCAGCTGCCAAGCGGCAGCGCCTGGAAACCCCCGAGGTGAGCATGTCTTATTTCTCCCTACTATATCTTGACAAGTAGGCACCACTAACTCCCAGTCGATCTTGTAAAGGACGCGTATACCCAGATTGAACTGGACGATCTTCGGGACCCAGAGGCTTCGACGGGCATCGTTTTGGAGATGCAGGATCGTCAGCGGTACTTTGAAGGGAGGATGTCAGTCATGTCAGAAATGGACCCTGCCGTGAAGGTTAGGTTCAGGGTATTCTTTTTTTCGCCAAAACCAATGATTGGCGCGTTTGGGTTGATAGGAGTTGGATATCTTGTCTGTTGTAAACGAAGCCAAAAATAATGTCAAAGGTTGGGACAGGAACTTGATACAGGTGGGTTGAAACATCATTCAGGATTACATGGCGCTAATCCTGCTGTTTGTTACCTCTAAAGCTCAAGCAAGAACGTAAACCAGGCGATGCCGCTCTTCTTAGTATGACCCAGAACGTCGCAGCAAGGCTCGACATTCGATCAAGAAAGAGTTCGTACTTTCTTCGTCCTTCTGGTTTGTTTCTTGTTAAATGTTGTATTCCACGCTACTCTTGTAACCACAAACTATTCCGCCTCTACATCGCATATATTCTGCGTAAACGCAAAATAGATGACATACCCGACGGGCTTTCTCGACAGATGACAACCTGTCAGACCGCTGCCAACGAATTTCTACGGCAGTTCTGGTCAGCAATGTACCCGCCGCCTATGGAACTGCAAACGGTTGCAACGGCGACACCCACACAACGCACTGCGAAGGCCGCCAAAATGATCGGGTACATAGCGAGGACACACGAAAAGGTCGATGCATTAGTCAAGCTTGCCCAGCAGCATGGAGTCGATCCTATAAGGGTGGAGACGGTGAGTTGCTGATCATTATCGGTCTGAATTTATCAAACAATTTCCCGCCCTCCGTGGCGGAACAGGCTCTTAAGCCAGTTTTAAATGCGGTTGATCAAGCACTCGCGTTTCACCAACGAAAAATGTCATTATCTCGTTCCTAATACCTTACTAGAAGTAGAGAGGACTTCATTGTCAGATCATCTATTTATACACCACTGGCATACATCAATCACATTCCATTATATACTGTAAATAACTCCTGCATACAAAAGTTCTGTACTGTATCGTAAAACTAGTCTAATAACTTACTACTGTGCCCTAAAATGGGCTAGGCTGCTTCTGTAGTTGTGTTGGCGAAGTCGAGGCGCACTCGTATGTGGTGTACAGGACGAGGATGTGGAGTGCCAATGCATATACAATAAAAAAGGTTCGGGCTCGACGGTTCCCCAAAATCGACCGTGTAAGCACCAGAACACCCCGTTCAACGGGATGCAGGTTATCATAGGCCCTTGTTGCCTCCTATAAGCAGCTACTGTTATTTGATGTGTTTGGTAGGAAGTCGGGGGAACTTTTACCCGACCACGGAATGCTTCGAATGGATTCATCGCCTCTTCATAGCGTGCGTGGTACTTGTTGATATCATCCGACCGCCCAGGCGGTGCAGGTAGTGGGTCAAGTTGGGACGTTGGGGCCCGTGTACCCGACTCTTCTCGATAGCTTTGCATATATCGCACCTTCTCATAGAGTTTAAGATTATCTGTTTGGAGCCCTTTAATCTCAGCTCGCAGTTCAGAAATAATCTGGAATTGCTTTCGGAGTTCCTGGAAACGCCGTATCATGATGGGGTAGATTAGATCCAAGAGGGAAAACGTACATCTTCAAGCTCGGCGTTGCGCTGCCTGAACCTATCCCGTTGACTCGTGACAATAGGCAGAATGGACGTATCTGCTGAGGATGTAAAGGGTATAGGTTTTTGCTGGTTTTGTTCCTACATTACGGCCTTTGAACGTGTATAAATAAGCACCATGAGATAAATACTTACGGTAGTTTTTTTTAGGCCAAGGTCCAGACCCGCCAAAACATCAAGGCCAGAATCAGAAGGTGTCACAGTGCCGTTTGTTCGATGCTTGTTCACCGATAAAAGATCAACTTCGAGCCTCTCATTCAAAGCTTTTTGTTTCTCGAGCTCGGAACTCATGCTCTGAAGCTGGCTGTGAGCAGTCTTCAAAGATTCCTCCAACTCTCCATGGAGGATCTATGACTCATCAGCGCTAGGTAGTGGGAAACAATACTTGGAATACAGGCTTACACGGAACTTAGTTAATTCCTCTAGAATTCGTTTATTTTTCGTAGCGAGGAGAGCTTCGAGAGAGCTCCCGTGTTGAGCGTTAGCCTTCTCGGCATTGGGATTAGGAAGTTCCAATATACTGGTATTGCCAGTAGCATCGTCCATGTCTTCGTCGAGGCCAGCAAACTCAACATACTTGTGACAGAATGTAATATGAGCTAATTTCCTCAGGTATAATTGATAGTCTACCTTCATAATTTCTAATTCACGTTTAATTTCGTCATAATTGCTATACTGCTTTAATTTTTGCTTTAGCTGCTCCACCTCGAGTGCCTATACGGAAAAGGAGTCATGTTGAGGGCAGCTTTCCTGATGAGATAATCTGACATGCCTTCTTCTGAATCTCTTTGGACAACTCGTGATTCTTCTTGGCCGCAGCGGTCTCAATTTTGGAGATAAGAGTTGTCTGAGTCTCCAAAGTCCGTGACATACGCTCGGATTCGCCTTCAAGCTCCGAGACTTGAGCCTCTAGGGAATTGACACTGAAACGTAAGGTGTGAGGAAAATAAACTGCCAGGCGGATTTGCCGCTTACTGGGAAGTCTTGTCACTTTCGCTACGCATAGCCTCAATTTCTGCACGTAAAACCTCCTAAGATAGAAATGAGTCAGGTTGAATGGAATATGACGGGATGCACACACATTTCGGCGTTCAAGAGTAGCAACGCGGCTGTTCGCTCGATCCAAGTCGGCTGCGATCATATCCACCTCCGCAAGTTTAGCAACGACCTCCTGGTCTACATGAAGTAGTCAGGAAGGGTACTCATAAGGGCAGAAGACAATTTACCCTGCCGCTGACTCTGGTTCATCAGTTTAGCCTGATTAGAGTCATTTGACATGCGCAAGTCGCGCAGTTGATTCTTCGTAAGAGATATTTGGCGCTGTAAGTCCTGCTCGCTGTAACAAGTTTGAGAAGTAGTGTCCAGGAGCACGTTAGAAATACACTTGCCGTTCTTCATAATTTCTAAGTTTCTCGTCATAAGCGGCATTGAGTTCGTTCTCCTTCTGCAAGACCTTCTCTTGGATCATTTCCTCCATCTGTATATATGTGTAAGAGATTGCAAAGTCAAGTATACCGGAGAGCGTACCCGCTGCTCTAATTGCTCGACCCTTGCATCTGTTTTTTTCTTTGCAATTTCCATTGCGGAGAAGTCGCTGATACGTTTCCGAAGCTCTACATTCTCTTCTCGAATTTGGTGTAGCTCAACTTCTGTTTCTAAAGCTTCCGCAACCTTGACTGTCTGGTCCTATATAACAGGTGAGATAGCAAACGGGTGGACAGATACGAGGTCGTACTACGGCGGCTTCAAGAAGGGGATATGGATCCGGTGCTTCGGCTAATACTTTATAGGCATTTAGAAATGCGTTTTCTGAAGCTTTGCAACGTTTTGTCAAGTTGTCAATCTCTGCTTGATATTCTGCGTGTCATGTATCAGTGTATTAACGGTTTAGATAGATAGCTTTTCGAGCTGACCCTTTAGGAGCCCTTTGAATGCATTCGGTTTCTCGTCGTCAGGAAGCTTCTTAAAGTCTATGATAATCACTTTCAGGACCAGCGAGAGGTAGCTAGTTCACTACCCATACCTTTGGTTTTATCGGATAACGCTTTCCTACCAACGAGACTCTCCTTTTGGTTACTGACGAGCTCAATCCCTTGCGTATCCAAAGTCCGCTGTAGCTCGGTCAGATTAATATCTGGGTAGCCTCAGACAAAGTTCTAGGCACAGAGGTATGCCGCTTACCTTTCCATGTTGTCAAAGCACTCGAGAAGTTCTGTTCAGCCAAGCTCATGTTCGAACGTGGACGGGATGGAAATATGTATGTAGCTTAGCTTCACGCGTTCAAGGTTGGCGGCTTGTCTCCCACTTGACACGTGCACGTGATACAATATTTCTCCTCCGTCGTTAAACGACTATTGAGCGATGAACAGCTTGCGGAGCACGTTGCGACAAGTTTTATGGCGTTCGTACTCAACAGTACAACGCCCAACTACTCTACATAGACAGCCCAGTAACCCGCAACCGCGGGGGGGCGGACCAAGACCCAAAACAGGTGGAAGGCGTCGGCGAAAGGGACCAGGCAGAGAAGACGAGGAGTCATCATCCCATTGGGAAAATACGATGAATAAAGCCATGCCAAACTCACCCAGTTTCTACACTGGTCGTCCCGTTTACTATGACCAGGTGATACTATTGCAAAACGCTATCGTCCAAGCTCGGACAGCTCTCAAAACGCTGCAGCTCTACCCCCTTCCCGAATTCGCTCGCCAAAGTCTTCCTGCTATCCAACCAGTTTGGAAGGACAAAGACGAAATGACGACCGACTTTCAAAGCAGTATGACCATTGCTCGATATCGTAAAGTTATAACGCTCCTAAACGAGCTCAACGGCTACCTCAATATTGCAACCACCGCGAGCTGTACCGATCTGCAGAGAGCTATCGGGCAAATTGTTTCCATGTTTGAGAGCGGCAAGAAGGCTTCCTCATTAGAAAACAAAAGAAAAAAGCTAGAGCTTGACGGGCATGGTCGTTCGTATACCGTTGGAAAACGGAAAACGAGCTCAGCACGCGTATGGATGATCCCCGTGCTGGCTGACCGCAAATCCATCGAGCAGATCTTTGGCATACTGGATTCGACCGTTACAACGACCACCGTTCTGGTTAATAACGTTCCACTTGCGGAATACTTTCCCGTGCCTGCTGACCGCGAACGGATAACGCGACCACTCAAGGTTGCAGGCGTTCTAGGCGCATACAACATATTTTCTATTGTTCGCGGCGGTGGTACCACTGGCCAATCTGGCGCTCTTGCTCATGGCATAGCAAAGGCCCTCGCCATACATGAGCCAACCCTAGCCATGGTTTTAAAGAAGGGTGCGTTTTTCTATCCAGTCCTGTGTCATTACTGACAATTTCACGTACTCATAGCACAACTTACAAGACGTGATCCTCGTATGGTTGAGAGAAAAAAGACTGGTCTTGCCAAAGCGCGCAAGAGGGTATGTATTACTCTCATCACAACTAGTCAATCAATTACTCATCATGACCTTCAGTACGCCTGGGTCAAGCGGTAGTTGATTTCCCAGCCTCGACGAAACACCAACAATACATACTCGAAATCTAATGATTGTGCAATCTATAGGATGTGATCATTCGGATGAAGTATTTAGAGTACAAATATAACAATTACGCCAAATGCACAGATGACATGAAATAATAAAATTAGGACTGAGAGAACCTTAATGTATCATTATTGGAAGTATAGTCCGTATAGGACATCAGATTGAGAAAAGGGCAGAGTGCAAGCTGGACATCTACGCTGACGCGTAGATATCCTCGCGTCAACGCATGTTCTACAAAAAGCTGCATTGAAGAAAATATGTCAGCTCGGCAAAGATAGCAAATATGCATGCTCACTATGCATGCATTTCGTGATGACAGTATTCCGGAATTCTGTTCGGCAGATGGAACATTTAAGGAGGCTCTGCATTGGCCTAATCAGCGTATTCAATATGAAGGAGCAAAGATGCCTACCATTAGGTGTTGTTTCTCTTCATCATTGCCCTGAATCACCCCTGTATCCATATGCTTTTGCTTTTGTTTTTGCTCCAACTCCTTTTTAGCACGGTAAAGTCCATCTTCAAGCTTGCGTAATTCTACTCGTTTAGCAGCATTCGACCTTTCCATCTCTTGGAAAGCCGCAGAAACCTGATAGTTGTATAAATATATATATATATATATATAACAGCCTATGTGTTATATGCGCACCTCAAATACTCTCTGTTTCTCAGCATCCAGCCTAGTCGTCCATTGGGTGGACTCCACTGATAAGGTTTCCGCCTTTTCCTTATATGTCATATTGGCATTTTTCAGCATTGCAAGCTCCTTTTCCACGGCGCCCTGACTCGAAGAGTAAGATTAAAAGACACGAGCTACTAGGATCGACATACCAACTGAGCATTCAAATTTTTCTCGGCGTCTACTAACCTCTCAATAACCCTATTCTGCTTTTCTTGATCTCGTTGCAGCTTCTGATTTTCTGATGAAACGGCGTCCTTGTCGCGCATTGCTGCAAAGTACTTGTTATCTGATTTTGCTTTCTAAATAACACCTTTGAATGAGTATATCCAAAGACTTATGATACCTTACCCACCTCGCTCAGAGCTTTCTTAAGCTGTGCTTCTGACGCACTCAGGTCAAACACCTTATTTTTGAGTTGCCGATCAAGAGACTCCCAAGCCGCGGAAAGTTTATCTAATTCTGCGTAGAGAGATGTCTCCGCCTATAGTTAAAGGCCGTTCGTTAAATAGCAAAAACAAAGCCCTAACAAGAGTCGCACCTGATTGTGCTGGACATTGAGGAGTCGTAGTCTTTGTAACTCTTCTTCCTTCTGTCGAAGTTGCTCTACTAGCATTGATGCGTCTATGGAAAGTGATGGAGGATCGCCATAAGTTGTCTTATACTTTGATAGCTCCCTTTCTGTTTTTGCTAGTTTTTGGCGAATGTCTACTTCAACCTTGATATCCTCTGCCTCATCAGGATGATCACTTTGATATTTATACATGGAATCTTCTAATGCAGCCGCTTTTTCTTGAGTGGCACTACATAGACAACGAAGTGAATCAATATATATATATATATGTGTGTGTAACAGCTCCAAACTCACGTGAGTCGCTCTTTTACCATGTCAAAGAATGCGAGTTGTTCAGTATTGCCGTTCATGAAGAATGACATGAGCTCTTCATTGCCAGCCTGAGCGGCTAGTTGAGCTTTACACCGCGCAACTTCGGATTCCAAAACCACGATGCGTTCCTTCAAAGAATTGAGAGACAATAGACGGAATTAGAATTGAACACACAGAACGAGAGTCAGCCAAGACTTCTAGTTCTCGCTGCGCTGTAAATTTAAAGCTGTCTTGTATCCTCCTTTCGTTGAGTTCGGCAGCCTGTTGCTCGCGTTGCTCTCGGAGGCGCGAATTTTCCGTATCTCGCTTTGTCAACATGGACTTGAGTTCTTGGTTAGCTTGAGCTGCTGCACTCTTTGAAATAATTAGCCTGGCGTGTCATGCGGGCTGAATAACGTACAAGAACTGCATCTTCCCACTCCTTTCGCGACCCTCGTAGACCATTTAGCTCTTCATTTAGACGTAATATTTGTGCACGGCTCTCCGTTACGGTCGCTTGCAGAAGTGCTGCATGTTCCAAAAGACTCTTGTAATGCATGTTTTCAATAATTTTGTCATAGGGCATAAGCTTCATCTACAAGTGCGATGGTTATTCCGGCGGAAGACATCGAGCTTTACATAGCTCTACGAGAGCACAGGACATACCTCGGATTCCAAAAACACCTTCTCGTTACGAATGAGAGCAGTTTCCCGTTCAAGATCAATGATCCTCGCTTCACGCGAAACGACCTGCTCCCTCAAAATATCCAATTCTATGGAATCATGACCTCCATTCGTTAAAACAGGGGACTTGAGACCCTGCGAGTAAATTAGAGGTATAGAAAGATCAGGTCGAGTTGGACTCCCACCAATTAACCGAACCACTCACTTCGGGAGAGGACGGCTTTCGCTGTATTTCCTCTGTCAATTCTTCTCCAAATTCCTCTTTCTTGATGACTACACGAGATGGTAGGGCCATGGCAGTCTTACTCCGAAGTCGGTCAAGACGGCCTTCGGCTGAAATAAGTGCTCTGTGGTATTCCTCCTTCTGCTGTTCAGAGTCCTTGAGTCTGGCATGTATCACATCAACTTGTGTTTGCAACGATATACACTACCTCATATTAGCATTGGTACAACTGGGTAATATTCACACACCTGTGTATTCATTTTCTGACACTCTGAAAACGCACTTCCATCACGTAAATATGCCTGCGACCCTCCGCCCCCTTCAATAAGTTTTGTGACCAGGGCTCGTGTCGCAGTCAAGTTGTCTTCCAATGTTTTGGTGAATTCGGATCCAAAGTTGTTTTCCCCTTGAATGTTAATAGTAAAATCAAACATGTCTGAGCTAAATTTTAGAAACCATGAAACGAAAACATATGGGAGCGCTGACCTTCAGGCATCCCCTCAGTGTTCAGCAGGAGACGTATTGTTTTGACCAACTAGTATATGATATAAACTCATTGAATTATAGGAAACTGATAGTTGAAATTTTTACCTGTTTCCAGCACGCCGCCATGGCAGCCAAGCCCGTTTCGTAAGCGTACTTTCTCTTTTCAAGTTCAGTGATACGAGACTGGCTACGTTCGTGTTCCCGAGAATAATGCTTCATTCGACGAAAGATTGCTTCTTTGCGAAATAGCTAGGCTGTTTCTCAAAACCAACATGAAAGAAAGAAGGAGTATGTGCTACCTCAAGATTGTCTGCTTCAGTTGGTTCCTCTTGCTCAATAGGCGAACCATTGACACGGGGACTACCATCAGGACCACTCAGCACCCGTTTCTTTACAGAACTAGAGTCCTCATCCTCAGAGAATGGCCGTTTCTTATGCGGCTCCATGGTGGAAAAGACAAGAGTGGTTGTTGGTTTGGACGTCAGAGTTGTTTTACAACTCCGCGGATGACCAAATATTTGTCATCTCCACCAAGACATAACCACCACCACAGTCAGCACGCGGATACAAGTATTGATACATATAAACCATCCCAGAGCTTTCAGAGTCAACTACAAGGTAGAGTCTCTAGACTTTCACAAATTTCATGTTAACAATCTCTGTCTCGTTGAGCTCCACAACCTCACAGTCCTCACTACCTCCATTCCCAATCTGCGTCTCTACACATGCGAAATCAACGGCCTACCATGCTGATGAGTTAATCGATAGATACGACGTCAATTGAAGTATACCTCATTCAATACTGTCATAGGTTGGTCTTGATCGAAAGCAAACAATAAATACCGGGACTGCGATTGAAACACACCACTCACGCCAAATCGAAGTATCATATACAATGCCTTGGGCGGTACTTGCGACAAACGCCCTTAAGCTCTGCATATCAGGTCGATCGTCATTACCATTCAGTGCAACGACGACAAGATACTGGGGCCTCGATTTTTCCAGCTCTTTTCCTGGGCTGGGTCCCATCGGAACGAAAGCTTGATTTGTATACAGATGGCGCTCAAGTACTTTCAGCTCTAGGTACCCCTCATCTGTAAACTTTGTACAGGGCTGGCAACGATACACGGAGATACCAGTTGTTGCACCAGTATCGACTGGATACAAGGACTCAAGAATAGAAAGCTTGTGAAATTTCGTGGCAGTCCCTGCATTGGCAGTGGTAATTTTTACACCTTTTGGGGCTGCGGCTAAGTCACCATAAGCTTGTATGACCTTTCCAAAAGATGCGAATGCTTCTGGTGTCAATGGGAGGACGGGAACTGTTCTGTACGTGTATACAGAAGGAGAAATTCCAACCAGCGGTTGTGGCGCATGAGTGGCAATTGGTATCGTAGCTGAACCGCGATTTGTCGAAGCATTAAAACCATCTGATCTACGTCCCATGATTCTAATCCGTTGTAAACCGCCATCAGGATGTATAGTGAGCTTAACGTGAGTATACAATGTGTTAACCACATTGTCCAACTGAAAATAGTGTTGCCTGTGCGGGCCCAGCTTGGTTCTAGGCAAGATTAAAGTCCAGTCGAGGTTGTGATTATCGTGAGCTTTCCAGTCGATATCCGCGTCGCTATTCAAGGCATGAATTTCGCAGCTCTCAGGGAAGTTTCCCTTGAAGTGCGCTGTATCGATTTCTGCATATTCGAGATGTCCAGCCACGCCACTGAAACACAATCTAACAAGATTTTTTTAACTTTGAGTGTGGAGGTTCACTCACAGTTTGATGATGACCCAGTCTTTGTGGAACTTCGCACGACTCCGCTTTGTTTCCCATCCCCCTCCCATGTTCTTTCCCCTTCCTGGAAGGATCAAATTCGTTCCAACGCCAAAATGCTGATCCGAGGTGAATTCTACGCGACCGCCAGCAAATACGTGAGCCAAATCAAACAGATCTGATGCATTCGATGGAATAACAGGCGAGACATGTCCGTAAACCCGAAAACGGGCCTTGAGGTATCAGTCAACGGTCGCAAAAGCACCGGTAAGTAACCGAGACATACAATGCCGCCATCGGGATACATGTTCAACTTGACGTAATTCACAGGCAACTTAGATTGGACCTTGAAAAGATGCCGGGAGTTGGGTCTCATATCAGCCTTCGGGAGGACGGTCGTCCACTACCAAACATAAGTCGAGATAACCACATGCAGTAAGAATATGATTTACTCGGCGATCATCAACTTCCGGCTTCTCCAGGGGTGAACCATGCAAGGCCTCGACAGAAACCTGTGGAGCTTCATTGCCTGGCCACGCGAAAATCAGCAAGTTAAGAAGACATTTTCACTCTAAAAATTGACCATTAAAATGGGATGTGTCGATATCAAATCCAGTTACGGCTCCTGTTGTTCCAAGTCTTATGATGCACCTACCGATATATGTTATTGTGCCACTAACTCACGGAGAAAGCTGATAATTACCAATCATAAGCTGGGTTGTGTCGTCGACTCTCCCATCCGCTATACAGTGCACCATTGGGTCCAAATTGACCCTTCAAGCTTGGAGCTGGCTATCTGCAAGTCAAACACGAGGCACATGAGAGATCGCACGGGAGCTGCATACCTCTGGTAGAAGCAGATGATACGCTTCTGCGAAGAATTCATCGGAAACTGACACAATCTGGCCACCTATAGCTTCGCTAGACAATTCTGTGCGTATTTGGCCACCCGATGAGATGTCAACATTGTTCAGAGGACACACCAGTTGTGGAAGAAAACGTCTCTGTGAACTTGTCCAAAGGAATTACCTGGTAAGATAAAGAATCCATGGGGTTCAATGTCTCAAGCGTATCAGATCCATGTGGTTATATATACACGAGAGTTGTACACGATAATCGATAATCTACTATAATGGCTTGAGACTCGGAAGTGGCAAAGGTCCGGCCGAGCCCATTCTTATCGATGGCTTTTACATACATACCGTATAACAAAATCGATATCCAGAAAATGTGTTCGTTGAGCACGAACGATAGTACGTGCCTAGGTGATAGGTGACTGGCCAAGACCTCCGTAAAATTACATGCAATCCCATGTATCTCTTATAGGATTTCCATTGATGGGTGGCGTACATTAGTATCTAAAGGTCTGATATACATATAAGTGTGTGGCACGAACTCACAGGACAGGTTGGATCGGATGTCAACCTGGGGTCGCGTTTTCGACGTTCAGACTTGAGTGATCCGCGGTGTGTATTGATTGAACAAATCCGCAATCCGCGGAGGTCAGGTGCACCCTGTCCAGTCGGCGGTCTTGCGGGGGGGGGTGCCCACATTATAGGTGGTAAAGCCACGTGGATGCAATGTCGGCATTTTCGCATACTCTAAGTACGCATTGTAGTAATTCACAAACGTGCGAACACAGTTCTGTATTTACCCCATGGGTCCGACCAAATCTCGACATCCTGCATGCCGGCATCATCGCGCATGATGCGTTCGACTTGCTCAGCTTGTCCATGGCCAACCTCAAGCGCTACGACGGCACCGGGTCGGGTGAAGTCTTTCTGGCAAATCAAACGAGCTATGGCATGATAAAAGTCAAGGCCCGTCGGTCCACCAAATAGAGCCTTGGGATCTTCATAAGCAGATACGGAACGGGGCAACTCGAGGTATTCGTTCCACGGAATATAAGGAGGATTGGAAGTGATTATGTCATACGGTGGGTTGATCTTGGCGTCATTGACGAACGACGGGGAAAGAAAGTTGCCCGAGGTGACGGCAAAAGTATTATGTGTGGTCCATGGAGATGGACGTGGTATATGACACAGAGCGGCATTTTCTGTAGCTAATTGGAGACTCTCTGGAGAGATATCTACTCCCTCGGCACGGAGACTGCCTTTGGGTAATAAATGACAGAGTAAGAGAGGGATGCAGCCTGATCCGGTACCAAGGTCTAAAAGGGATTTTGGTGAATCTGGGGAGGTGGAGATGCGAGCGGCCAGTTTGATTGTCCAATATTCAGTTTCAGGACGTGGAATCAGAACAGGGGGACGAATGAGGAGATTGAGCGGACCAAAAGGTTGAGATCCTGCAATGTCAGTGAATGAGCTCAAGACAATGACAATGGTTCTGATTTAGGGAGGCTTGCCCAGAATGTATTGAAGTGGTTCACCGCAAGCTCTACGACTGATCATTTGTTCGAGATGAGCAGCGTTACGTGCCAGCTGTTTCATCCATTTCAACTCGAGAGCAGAGCAGCCAGTGCTAGCGAGCTTGGTTAGCATCAGAAGGGTACCCGGAGCATGATCATTTGAGGGAGGACTGGGAAAAAGGAGTCTGGGGTGTTCTTGTCGGCGGTCGTTGCCGATGTCCCGATTTGGCAAGGACGGATACCTGATAAAACCAATAAAAATCCCAAGCCAGCCCCTGACTTTTCCAAGCAACAGCAACCTCAACGCTCTCTGTCATGTCTGCTGTGCATGCTCCTCTTCCCCTAATAACCCCAGCTTTTGTTAACCCAGCGCACATGAATGCTACAGCAGGGCCCTCCACCGCAGTCCTCAAGAAAAAATCCACGCCGTGTCCGAAGCGTAAACGTAGTACGGTCACTCCAGAAGACCATGGTCCAGATTCTGCTACTCAGCAGCGAAAACTCAGGGATGGACCAAAGAAAAAGAAAGCCAACCGTGCTTGCTTTCACTGCCAGAAAGCACATCTCACTTGCGACGACTGTACGTGACTTGTGCTCGTTCACCTGCTCAGTTTCGATAACAGTACACCATCTATTTAGCGCGACCATGTCAACGCTGTACTAAACGCGGTATCGCGAACAGTTGCACAGAAGGTCATCGCAAAAAAGCAAAGTACCTACTTGACGAGGAGGAGCTCGGTACGCAATGTCGAATCGCTCATCTGTCATTGCGTACGATCATTTATCACGTGTACTACTACAGAGCAACTAAAGCGAGGTAAATCCTCCTCAGCGCCTGAAAGCAGTCAAGAACCTCCTCCGACTTCAGCAATCACGCCATGTGCGTTTCATCTCTTGCTATAGATAGTTCCGCACATGACTTTTTACCCTTCAGCCGAACCTTTCGCACAGACCGATGTTCTCTTGACTTCCTCCTTTGATCCTAGCTTTACATTCGGCTCTGAACAAGCAAACCTCGAGTATTCTATACTTTCCGCAATATTGGGTAATCCCAGTCCAGAATCTGCCACATCGCCTCCGTCACCTGACCCTGCACAATCTTCCTATTCATCCTGGCCCTCAGACGTTATTGATTACTCCACGTCACCTAACCTGGGATCCATCTCGTCCACTTTCCCAGCGTCATATGCTGATGCACAAATATCGGTCCAATCATCCGACGCTACACTCACCACGTCGTCAAACGCCGCACACTATCTAACATACCCACCTCAGCAGCAGCCTTCGCGATCAGAAGACATTAACGAATTCCCACAGTTTCAAGAATCCTCAGGATCAGAGTCGCTACATCCACTCCAGCCTCGATATCCCTTAGATTCTCGTCCACGCTCTCCTCCAGTCCCCAGCTTTCTAGACACCCCCAATTATTCAGAAAAGATCGGCACGGACACCAGAGATGCATCAAATCCAGAAACAGAATCCGTCAAGCATGGCAGCTCCCAGCTGCAGAGTATACACAATCGTGTGACCAAACCGTACGATTATACAGAGGGTTACCATTTCCTCATGAAACACCTGCCTGGTCGGTACGTGCGTCGAGTCTGTGTACATCTGGGGCTCAGGCTCTGATTTCTTTGATTCTTTTGTTTGTGTTTTTTTTCTCCTCGTCCGTCGTCCTGTGCGATTGTCATTCTGCCATCTGGTGACATAAAGTTTTGAGAAGAACGATATCCTACGGATCGTGCGCGCGTTGGCCATATTTAGGCCCTCGCTTATTGCATTACAGATGCCACTGTCTTTAGAAGATGAAATTTTTGTAGAGAAATGCTTCCAGAGGTCGCTATTGGTACGTCTATATATATGCAACGGGACCCATTGCCCGACTCATTCACCATTCAGGAACTTGAGAAACTGATGTCGTTCAGTGGGACGCCGACAGTAGTCTGGAGGCGAACTGGCGAGATCTGCCTCGTGGCACCTGAGTTTTGTATGCTGACAGAGTGGCCCATCGAAGACCTCATGGGCGGCAAAAAGTATATCTATGAGGTAGCAGTATACGCTCGCCATCGACGAATCTTTCTGATCACTTGTTGGTAGCTGTTCGAAAATCAGTCTGTTGTCGAGTATTGGGAAAACTTCGCCTCTCACGCTTTCGAGAACACTACCCAGTCTGTTTACTCTCATTGCGTGCTGCTCAAACCTTCAGGAGCGCCCGTTCCCGCGACTTTCTGCTTTTCAATACGACGGGACCTATTCGATTTGCCTAGCATTGTGATCGGTACGCTTTTTGGGTCTTCTGTCCGTTTCTGTTACTAACGTTCTTGGTCTCCACAGGGCAATGGCTTCCTCTTTTGTAGGATGCATATGTTCATGCTCGGCTACTCTTGTTTATCATCTTCATCTCTATGAACTCGACAACGGTTGTCGTTGTGCCGTCCCTATATTCTTTATACATATTTCTGACCTGCATCTTTTTCTTTTGCATCAAGTGTCCCTCGTATCTTCATTTCACATCTAATCTCAGGATGTACCAGTTGCATTACAGTCGATGTTCTCTTTTCGCATTGCTTCCACTACTTGGATATCCATGTACTCGAATCCGAACAAGAAAATAAATCAATCCAATTATGCTATAGTACCGATCTACATTGAAAACGAAGACATAGATACGAAGGCTGACCTAAACTGTATTCTCTTGAACAGTCGCATAATCACTCTCGATACCTGGCTCGAGCAAAGACGCATGCCCGAGGATAAGAATGGCTGAGGCGCCAACCAGCCAGAAGACTGTGCCAAAGGGTGAGGAAATCCATAACAGAGGGATTCCAATGACAAAAAGGCCAGTGTACAGGTGTTTTTGTGTGATAGTATGTTCACCGAACTGTGTGGCCTCGGGTGCTGCGGGTAATCAAAGAGTTAGGGAGAGAAACCGGTGAAAGTGATACACATACCGAACTTGTTGATGGCGGCGAACCCAAAGAAAAGGAATGCGATAGAGAAGAGGAGGAGAAGATTTGTTATGCTATTCATCACAAACATGTTAGGACATGAAATTTACACGAGGCCGGCCACATACATCGCATACACAGCGAGGACGGCGATGATGAGACTATAATTTCCTAAGGTTATGGTGTAAAAATATCGCCTTGTTGATGCAAGGAGGGCAGAGAGGATGATATTTACCTGAGAAATACCGGGTGTTGTAGGAGATACGCTATGCTTCAGCCTTAGTTTGATATTCTTTTCGATATATGAGGGTCGCATTACTGACCGATGTTGCTTGGTTCAAATCTGCTGGTCTGGAAAGGCGCTGATAGTCAAAAAATTCGGTTGGCGAGCGAACGGCAGAAAATCTGGTTTCCTACAGGGAGTTATTGCGTTAGAGCGTCAAGCAGACGAACGGGCTTGTTTACTGACTTTTATGGATTTTAAAACGTCGGTTGCTCGAGAGAGGGCTTCCATGGCTTTCCGAATGTCAAGATGAGAGCTGTTGTAACGCTGGGGTGTGTTGGAGTTTGAGGAAAAGGTATGTCGTGGTGTGAGGTGGCTGATATAAATGTACCCTGTGGCCGCAGCCGCAGTGATGATGCATTGTTCTGCCTTTGTTTGTACACCAGCGTCTCCAAACTTGCACAACAACCATGATACGCAGAGCACCGACCTTAATCCCAATGGGCGATATTGACGTTCAGGACGTCCGCGATTTGCTACTGAGGCAGAAGGAGGCAGCTCAAAATCAACAGCTCATGGCAAAGATGAAACATATCGCGCAAAATCCAAACATGGAGAAAGAGACCATTGAGGTGGTGGAGCAGCTAAAGGCAGCTGCTGCCCGACAAGAGAAGGCGAGGCGGTTAGGCCTTCAACCTGGTATGGCGTTTCTACCCACTTTTCAACGAATATTTCTGGAATTTCCCTTTCAGAGCCTTCGAAATAATCTTAGCTAGTTCTGCACCGAACACCAGCGTAACAAGTAAAGATGTCGCGCAGGGCTTCCAAACAGGCGGTAGAGGTCTTTGCGAGCCGAATATCAGCATTAATTGCCATCTATGTGGTGACCAGAGCAAAGTTAAGGCCTCACCAACATAAGTACTTTTGCTGGGGTTTTGGAGCTTATAGGGACCAGATGGTCTCAGCCTCTCAGGGAACGTGTATTCTACAAAGAATGTAATGGCATTACGGCTGAGTTCATGATTTGAATCTTCATAAGGATTACTCAATTTACTCTAGTGGACTTCGAGGTAGCTAGAGTTCATGGTGGGACAGGGTCATGATGGCAGCTCTTCATTCCAGTTCTCCCCCGAAACCCGCAACTATGGTCCCAGGTTTCTTTCCTATTTATGAATTATAAACCGGCATAAGTAGCCAGACCACTATCGTGTTCCAGTTACTGAGAGGTCAAGCACAGTATCATGCTATAGCCTTCATGTACACACTCTTTGCCAGGTAGGTATGTACGGATATTCAGTAGTCTTGTAGTTATGCTAGAAAGTTGGCTCTAAAACCTGGAATGAAAACATGTATTTAGTCCGTTGTAAAAAGAGTTCATGATATCGCTAACCTTCTAAGTCTTGTCGGTCGCACAAGGTTGCCAAATCTATACGCTGCATATGTAGGCAAGTTGTTTTGAGGCTGTCCCACAATGCCGTCGAAGTGACACCACGCTTCTCGTTCGAGCTGGCAGGATCAAGGACACCATCGTTTTCTTGTAGCACAAGCGCATCCAAGATGTGGCCTGCAGCCTCTTCATAACGCTAATGGTGATGTCCAGAGATGAGAGGTAGAAATTTCACTAATAGTCAACGCACCCGTAGATTGATGCAAGAAATCCCCAGATTAAACCTAAGGCATAAGTGAGCGAGACAAAGCATGCAGCGCTGTCAACCAACCTAGCTCTAATGTAACCAGGATTTAGATCCAAAGCCGTGTAATAGTACTGAAGGGCATCTTCCGCGCTCCCACTATTTGCCATCGTAGCTCCGACCCTATTATAAAGTAACCAATCCTTTGATACATGTAAAGAGTAGGATCTGAAAAGAACATGGATAGCGCCTACTTCTGGTCGAACCGCGAGCGCTGCAAGGAAACAGTCGCGAGCCTTTATATAATCCTGACGCACCATGAGAGGGAGTATGCAAAGCAAGATGCGGCTCATACCTCATTTGTGTTCAGGAGGACGGCCAAGGCGACCTGTGTGTCTGCATCCACTGATCCATCTACATCACTCCTGGCCATTGTTATTAGACATTCTATTAGGTGCGCATACGACTCGTTGAGAGACGCCTCTGGGCGTAGCGGATTCTGAGCTCTATAATGCTCAACAGTATTTCGATGATGCTCGTTGCGGCTGACCCATTCATTGACAGCGTTGAAGGTGCCAATGCGGTTGCTCTCGTTCGTATGGGATACAGCTAGCGCAAGCCAGGTTTGGAGATGAGATGGGTCAAGTTCTGTTGCACGTTTCAGGGCCTGAAGAGCTTTATGTTCACGCTCATTTTCTTGTTGTTTGACGCCCAGCTCGTACCAGGCAGATGCGTTGCTCGGATCTCGTTGCACTGCTGCTTCCAGCTGTAACACGCTCTGAATTGGTTAAATCAGGTGGTGAGTTAATAGACGTTGTTCTCGAGATACCTCAGATAAAGCCTGGTGGCCGTTGTGCATTGCATGCTGACGTGTTGTTCGTATCGCTGAGGAGTCGCCCAAAAGGTATGGATTGTTGTTATGAAACTGATAACTATCGACACGCTTTATGCCTGTCGTTGTCGCTTCGAAATGATCCCAAGCATCTTGCAAATAATCCCAAGTTGCGACTTCACCGTCAACCATTCGGTCTGTAGGGGCTTTCGCTGACTGTGTACCATTCCAATATTGTTGATATTCAGTATTATCTTGACGAAAGTACGCATCATTTGCGTCGTCTTCGGTGGTTTGGCGTATTTGAGCAAGCTCCTGTTGAGCATGCTCGACAAACCTGGCCTGAGGCATATCAATAGTTTCACCAGTACTGGTTTCACCCGCAGCTGCGCGCGATGCACCCGGGAGAACGTTGTCCGAAGCTCGGCCCTTGCCTTTGACGTCTAGGGGAACTTGTCGACCTTCATTTTCAACGAGTTGGTTTCCTTCAACAACCATATCTCGATCCCGTAATTTCCGCATCAAGTGCAGAAACTCGCTATTTTGAAACTTGGGGTTCTGTTCATGCCTGACATTGTCGAGAAGGAGACCAGCGGTGCGCGCTAACTCATCTATATCGTGCGGCATTTGACGCACAGGTCCCTCTCGAAGCTGCGTGTCCTTTAGAACGTTTTCTGAAGCCGATTGGAAGGCCATTTCCTGATTAGTGAATGCTTTGTCCCATGAGAAATCTGATGCACTTTTTATTAAAAGACAGAACGGGTTGAAATGACGGATACAGACGAGCGTTTGGATTTGCTACCTGAGTCAAGGGAGGGGGAGCAAATCCAACCCTCATATTGGTCATCATAGGGTTGTGATAAACGATATCTAAACATGAAGAGCTAGCATTGGTAAAGGGTTCCAATCAATGCACATGCACATACTGTGACCTATGATGCTAGGAGCACCTTGATGAACACCTGACACGGAAACCGTCGCATCAGGATGTGAGTTCACTTGCATAACCATCGGAGTATCCAATTCTGGTGGCCTGAGTGGCTGTTGAAGGGTAAACTCGGCAGCCCAGTTGGTCAATGGGTTTGGCTGGTGTAACTGGAAATCATGAGGGGTCGCTTGTATTTGTGGTGGCAGCGCTGCACGAAGAGTAGATATATCATAAGCTACCTCGGAGGTGGGTTGTGCATTGGAAGAAAAGAATCGAGAGGCATCTGGATCAGTCGTACTTGTATTAGTGCGAAACGCCTATTGTCTTGATCAGCCTTCAGCTTTACTTGCTCGGACTAGGACGCAACACACCTCCCTTGAGGACCCGGCTCTACTCGGGCCAAAGTGATCCTGTAGAGGAGCTGATGAATAAATTTAATTGGTTAAGATTGGGATTAACTCGTACCTGTTGAAGGCCCCTATCTTGTTCAAATCGTTTTGAGAGGCTCTGCAAAGGATTAGACGGGCCACAGTCTGCCCCTCCAGCAATCATAGAAAGAGCCATGTATAGGCTGGCGTCAAGCCAAAGGCTGACGAGCGACAAAGTCCGAGTCCGGATTGCCGGGTAAAATAAATAAATAAATAAATAAATCGAGTTCCGAAATGCACGTGTTATTTAAGAAATTGATATTGATTACTACAATAGGATATTATGACCCTAACCCTACTGACTAGGTTGTACAAAATAATTAACAACGACGAATACAAATCCTCAAGGGAAAGAAAAAAAGAAAAAAAGAAAAAAAGAAAAACGATTATGACTGTTTATTTTGAGGATCCTCCTCGCCGTTGTATTTGTGGTTTGACGCTCGACAATCTGCTCCACCATCGGATCGCACTGTCAAAAGTTTGCATGAACTTACTAATGCCATAAAATATTTTGGGCAGGACTCACAGTGCCTCTATATTATATAGTCAACAGAGGCATAAATGTCAGAAATGAAATTTTCGTACATTGAGAGCGTCCAAGCGGCTAAAGGCTTTCTTACACCCACGGCACACGTTTGCTTGGGATTTTGCAGTATGAAGCGCCTGGTGTCGCCTGTTGCCTAGTCACTCAATGAACATACCGAATCAACCATAAAACTTACTTGCAGTCGTGTTGTCTGGCAAAACCCTTTTTACAACCTGGCCATTCACAAACATAAGGCCTTTCTTCAGTGTGTGATCGTAGGTGACCTACGAAGAGGTTAGCAATGGAAACCGGACGCGATCATGAATACTAGGCTGACCTCGTAAATTAAAGCGACGAGTAAATGTGCTTCCGCAGCCTGGCACAGGACACACAAAATGCGCTTCATTCCTTCGCCGACTAGCACTTGCAAGCTGGGTTGCTGACGTCGTCACCTGTTGCTTTTCTACCTGGAGAATAGGAGGCAGTCGTGGTACTCCGGCGGATGAGGGGTAATGGTTAGCGCCTGCACCCCCTTGGCTGGAGCCAGACTCATGGCCTGGGGAAGGCGGTTGTGATTCGTGACCGCGACTGAAAGCTTCTACGTAAAGGATGTTGGTACTTTTACCCAATGATCTCATGTAAAAAAGAACCCGAACCTGAAGGCATCGAAGGTGAATCGATTGGCGGGTTTGGGGAAAACTGACTCAAGTGCTGGACGTGAGAGTAGGCATATTCTCGAGGACCATCTGGGTGACTGACAGGACCATGGAGTGGAATAGCTTGTGTCATAGGTCCGCCTGCAGCACTATAGAGTGGCTCGGTGGCATATTGGGGTTGAGCGTCTTGTGTCATTGCTTCAGGCGGGAAGTGGTCTGGATATAAATGAAAAGTAGGACTAGCGTCGTTCTGCGGCTCGTGCGCTGGGGAAGGCTGGAAATGAGATGTGTGCGCAGAAATGATGGGAATTTGTGTTGAGTCCATCTTGTAGACAAGAAATTTCAATGCCCGAAAGCAAGCGCCTGATGATCCCTATGGGTTGACCTGGTACAGGACAGCCTCCCGTTTCCATTTTAGTTCAATTACAGCTCTCACAAGCGCTCTATGTCTTCTTGACTATTTAAAATGTTCTTTATGTAAAGATGTAAGCTCTATTCGTCCAAAAAACCCATGGTCGTTGAAGCTCGTGGCTGTGTTGCACAGCACCTCGCTTATATGAGATCTCCAATCGGAACGACCAACAGGGCTTTCAAGCTGTGCACAATCATTGATAACCGATCCGTTCTGAATCAATTATTATACCTATTGCTCAAAAATATGTGAATCTAATAACCGTCTTCGTCTTAATAGCTCAGTCTCCGTGATTTGGTTTCCAACAGGCTGACGCGGTGTAGACGACTTTGGGACACTTTCAACAGGATGCGACGTGGAAGGTGGCCCGTCACCTGCGCCATCACCGAGAAACACTGACTCGCAAGGTGACTCCTGGCGGTTCCTGCCTGGTTCCTTTGCATTCGATTTAGTATCATTCCGCGACTCGTTGTCAAGGCCAACTAGAGACGATTCATTCTGATACTTCTTTGGAATAAACGTGATTCCAGCATCATCCGTCTCAGTTTCAAAAAAACTGAGGACAGCAGGCTCGGGCTGTGTAGTCCCTCCATGACTAACACTTCCCTCCGAGTGTCTAACAAACGCTTTCTCAATCCACTCGGCAAGTTCCTCAATCACCTGCGCATGTCTTCCTGTCAGTCACAGATTCTGCATCTCGCAAAAGTGATGACTCACAGCTTTTGCCTCCGTCATCAGCGTGGGCATTTGAAGATAACCATGACTCCATTCGGAGAACAGAACCATCTGTACCCAGTCATCTTCCGTCTCCCCCGCTAACTTTTCGAGCTCCTTCTTCGCCATCCGAAGTCTCTTGGCGTCCAGCGGTGCATCGATCTGGGTCATTCTAAGATGCTCCCCAAAACGAGCACTCTGTCCAGATACGGCCAATTCCAATTCATGCTTGCGCGCCCTTTTAGCTTCTCTTATGCGCCCAGCAAAGATCACGGTATCATCTACAAAGGGATCCTTCTCACCACATTGTAGCAAGAGAGGAGGGAACTGAGCTAGGAGGTATTCCGGTGCCAAGATAGGCGAAATATGGTAATCGGTAGCAAAATCCGGGTTACGATGAGGTCCGATATAAAGAATGGCCATTGCCCGCATCTGACAAACAAGAATTGGAAAATTGACGCCATATGAAAATATAGTGAATATACCAGACTAGGCGATATGATTCTATCCTGAAAGTAACCCGTCCGGCTAGTCATAGTCAATCGAGTTCCAATGGGCTCTCTTCTTTCATCAGACCTTGAAGCAGAATCTTCTTTACCAACAGCCTCGCACGCTTGAGGATTCGCTTTTAGAAGCACTTGGTGATTGTCGAGCGCCGAGCCTCCAGCGCCGGGCAATGTGTTAGCTGCAGAATAGTTGTATCGTATACGTGCATGAATAGGGCGATCTTCTTCCTTTCGATATTGGAAGTACTCATCCTCGGCACTTTCAGCACCCGTTAGATCATCTGTATGTTCAGATTCTCCTTGAGGAGAAACGCCCTGTGTAATAGGAATCTTGGAGGAAGGAACAAAATCTCTTTTGTGGTGCGTTGTGCCTTTATGACCGGTTAGGCCTAGAATGGTGTCTTTCCAGCTTCCTCTTCTTTGTAAGCGTTTCCTCCCGGGAGCCGCGAAATTGTGATCTTTCACCATACTAAGAGGACTCTGGAATGGACAAATTAGAATCAAGTGGAGCCTGTAAATTTCCCTTACAATATGTTGTAGATGATCTTTTTGCTCCGCTAGTTCGGTGAGACCAGGCAAATTTCCAGACGATTGTTCCGACCGAAAAACTCGCAAATTCTCCGGAGACATCCAAGACGTAAAGTTGAAATCAAGAGCGGCATAATTGAGTACGAGGGCAACCGGGTGCGATAATTTGTACTCGTTATTTCTTTGAGGCAGGCATTCGAGCTCAAGCATCTTCAAGACTATGTTGACGGCAAGGGTAGCTCCTCTAAAGAACATTATTTTGGGTTTTTAGTGCTGAAAATTTAGTTGAGAGACTAACGCAGAATCCCCTGATATGATCACATTTAGTCGTTCTCCAGACATGCCAATTACTCGGCCAGCTAAGAATGTGTCAAATGAAGGCCACCAAGTTGAGAGAAGGCGTAGGGACCTGACTCAACCAAAACCTTATATACATCGTAAGCTTCGTCGCAGGCAGGCATTCGAGCTCAAGCATCTTCAAGACTATGTTGACGGCAAGGGTAGCTCCTCTAAAGGACATTATTTTGGGTTTTTAGTGCTGAATTTAGTTGAGAGACTAACGCAGAATCCCCTGATATGATCACGTTTAGTCGTTCTCCAGACATGCCAATTACTCGGCCAGCTAAGAATGTGTCAATGAAGGCCACCAAGTTGAGAGAAGGCGTAGGGACCTGACTCAACCAAAACCTTATATACATCGTAAGCTTCGTCGATAGCAAATGGATAAGGATCTGAAAAGTTGGCGTCAGCGTAGGTCGAACAAGCACCAATAGCTTGTACCAACATTCAGGTGCTTTTCCATAGTCTATCGAAAGGACTGGCTTGCTTGTGCTCACAGCCCACATCCTAAGCCTCTCCTCGTGATGTTCAGGTGTCATCGCAACGAAGCCTCCGCCAGGAAAGTCAAGAATGAGATCCGTCGCGCGTCGCAGTTCGGATGCATGTGGGTGGAAGAAGAGATATGCCGTGATTGGACGGGTGTATGATGAAGACTTGGGTCGAAGCAGAAGGATCTTTCGTCGTATAGAGATCCAAGGCAGCCGGGTTGCCAGACGAATCTGTGTTGTTGTTAACTCTATACTGTAGATTAATGATTGGGTCCGAACATAAGGATTTGTGGTCTTTTCCCATAGAGTGCGAAGCATCTCTACGGTCGGCACAGCTCTAAATCTTCGTAACTGCGGAGTGTATGAGATATATCAGTTTACAACAACTATTGGTGCCATATTGTAAAGCACTTTCTCGTCCCCTTCGTTCGCATACAGGATGTAATATGCAGAAAACAGGATCGAACAGATGTCTCTGAGCCATTTGGGACGGATCGACATGGCGGTGGCAAATCCCGCTTCTAAACCAGTATTAATCCATGTAGCACGATAGTACGAGGCGGAATACTAAAACGGATAGATTGACCGAATGCTATAATGATTGCACACTTCACTCACGAGATGAGCCAGTGGTTCTGGGGCTATTCATCCTTGTGATCAGCAGATGCAGATGGGTTATCCAATAGCACTTACAGCCAAGGCCGAGTATTTTATCAAGGTTTCGAGCCGCGTATAGAGTAGTTAGTGTTGTGACGATAATCTGCCAGGGTGTAAACCGCTCTAGGGAGCAATAAGTCAGATTAGAGCAATATACTGTTGGAGAACCTACGTAGAATTCTATTAGCCTTCCTTAGCCAAAGGACTCGGGGAGGTCCTGCGCCTCCCCTTGCAATTCGCCATGACCAAAAAAAGATGACTAGGAAGACCTACTTTAAAGTCAGTTTTCGTGCAATAAACGGGAGCTTTTATCAACCTGAGCTCTCTTCCAAGAAGGGTTCGGGCGACCTAATAAATGGTCAATCATGTATAACGATAAAAGATGGAAATAGGTCTTTGCCTGGTTCCGCCTGCGCGTTTACATATATATGCACAGATTAGTAGGAAGGCAAGCATGTGATTGTTATTTCCTTTTTTGTCTTGATCCAAGCCTAGACAAACAACGCTTCCAATTCGAGTTTTATATCGCCTCATCCCTTGCTTATCATGACTCCTCTGACATCCATCCGCACCTCCAATGGTAAACTAGAAATCGTCAACCAGCTGCTCCTTCCGCATACAGTTGAATTTATTGAGATAAACTCTATAGAGGAGGCTCATAATGCAATTAAGACTATGAAGGTTGCTATAATATTTTTACAGGTTCCAAGCACTGCAAATCTCACAAAAGCTGGTAGATCAGGGGCGCGCCTGCGATAGCATCTCTTGCCTCTCTTTCAATATCACACCATCTTTCCCGAGCCTTGAACTCTGTACCAACTCCTGCTTATCTCGCCTCCTCCGAAGCCTTAAAAGCCCATATCGAGCCTCTTCTGGACTTTATCTCTACTGCACGACCGACGGCTGTAAACCTTGGTGCTGCTATTCAGAGGCTTCGCAAAGCACTCACAGCCTCACTTTTGGAGCGATTTGACGTGCGAGTTATTACGAAGGCGATAATCGCAGAAGGAATGCTAATCGCGGATGAGGATGTTGGCAGAAACAAAGAAATGTCAAAAAAGGGGGGAGAATGGCTACGAAATTACATAGGGCGAGACAAAAATTTGAATGTCATGACTGTTTGTAACACAGGATCTCTCGCAACTTCTGTATGTGGCATCATCAACTCGTTGAGTAATTTTGTGACATTGGATCTGACAGGGCTATGGTACTGCCATAGGTCTAATCACATACCTTCAAGAAATAGGGAAATTAGACAAAGCCTACTACACTCAGACAGCCCCGTACCATCAGGGGTCAAGGTTGGTTATTTCGCTTATCTTTGGGGGTTAGTTAACATCAGAATACTTTCAGGCTTACAGCAATGGAATTTCAAAGCCTTGGCATACCTTCTGTTATGCTTTGCGACACCATGGTTGGTTCTTTGTTCCAGCACCATAATGTTCATGCTGTTGGTATGTACATACCCCTGTAGTTCCTGTACACAAGTCCTGACTTGTCTTGAACAGTTGTTGGTGCTGACAGAATAGCTAAAAATGGTGATACGGCAAACAAGGTTTGTCAACTCGCCTATGTTTTTGGTAAGCCAACTGAGTTTATTGGTGATAGATAGGGACGTATAATGCAGCTGTGCTTGCCGCGCGACATGGAGTAGCTTTCATTGTAGTTGCCCCGATCAGCACAGTCGACCTGGATATCGCAGACGGATCTGGGTAGGTCGTGATATATGCAAGGATATTATGCTCTAATTCTTAACACATGCAGAATTCCGATCGAACAGCGGCCACCTTTGGAAGCTTGTCTTGTTCGTGGAGCGTTACATCTTGGAGCGGGAAACACGAGTAAGGAACAGGCCGTAGTGATGATTACACCTTTTGGATTGGAAGGCATCTATAACCCTAGCTTCGACGTTACGCCTGCAGAATTAATTACAGCGATCGTCACCGAGAAAGGTGTCGCAGTTCGGAGGGAGGGAGAAACAACTTTTGACCTTTCAGCTATCGTCTGACATGCCTTTTGCATACAAAAACATATATACATTATAAAAGCATGTACTTTACAATCATCTGACCTTTGGACAACTCTCGTAGAAGCGATCTGTCATGTCAAACCACACGAAATATATAGCAGTCCATGGAGGTGCGGGATCACATAGTCATGACCGAGAGGGCGAAGTCAAAAAGGCTCTGAGACTGTAAGCCCAGGGCTTTTCTGCAATTCAACCAGCTACCGATAAGGTGCACCAGCGCATGCGTAGCGGCTCTCAAAGTACGCGCCAACGTGGATGCATCAGAGTCGGCTTCCAGGTGCCCAGATCGTTCGGAACGTACGCCCCTAGATATGGTGGTCGATTCTATCGCAATTTTGGAGGATGATCCCTGGCTTAATGCAGGTTCGTAGCATTGTACCACTTCCTGCCTGAATCGCGTTACACGCACATCTCCAAGGATATGGGTCAAACCTTACGCTTTATGGTACTGTGGAATGCGATGCGGCAGTGATGGATGGTCGTTCAGGTAAATTTGGGAGCGTAGGTGCGGTTTCTGGTAGGTGTGCCACACAACAAACCATGCCTCATGAGCTCACTATTTTTTAGGCGTTAAAAACCCAATCCTACTAGCGCGCGCCATCCTCGAAAACTCAAAAGTTCCCGACCCCCTTGGTCGAGTGTCGCCGCTGTTTGTATCGATCTACCAGTGCGCAACAATCCATATAACGTATCTTACACAGGACTTTGGTGTCGGAGGGAGCTCGCTTATTTGCACTTTCAAATAAGGTCTGGTGCTCAATAGAAACCGTCGAACCGGATTCCTTGGTCTCTACAAGAGCTAGAAATGACTGGTTAAAGTGGAAAGCGCGGTTGGAGGATTCCCATGCAGTTCATACAGATTCGACAAACAGGGATATTCAGGACACAGTGGGTGCTGTAGCCTGTCAGACTTCATGGATGACATCCGCAATCGCCGCCGGAGTCTCCAGGTAAGTTCTCAAAAAGCATGGCCCAGTACGGGGCTCATCGGAAAATATATCTAGCGGTGGTATTTTACTCAAGCACCCTGGTAGAATTGGTGAGGTGAGCATCACCATTTGAGCTCGTTAGTCGTGTCTTATGAACAATCAAGGCAGCAACCTTCGGAGCAGGCTGTTGGGCCCAGCATTTTCCGGGGACAGGTATCCGGATTGCGTGCAGCATATCTGGTGCGTTGCATAGATCGTTATTTGGGCAGACTATTTATCCGTAAACAGGCACTGGAGAGTATATTTCCAGAACGATGTTAGCGCGTGTTATCATGGACTATTTTCGGCTAGAAATTGCAAAGTCAGAGGACATAGACTGTCATGATATCATTTATAATGCACTCCTCTTCGGATTTTGTGGTGAGGACATCTGAAATGCTTAATCATATCATACTCACCGTCATGGTCGCAGCGCCGTGTCGAGAGCATGGTGTAAATGACCCGGATGTAGGAGTTTTGTTACTGATGGCTGAAGAGACACCCATGAGATCGAGCGGTTAGTCGTCCGCATCCAAGACCCAAAAAATATGCTCATTAGTTATAGTACGTCTATTCTGTGCATTCACAACGCCTAGCATGGCTATTGCGTACGCGTCCTCCGTGGACCCTAGACCCAAGGTGTTCAAAGCCCTTGTTAACGTGATATAACGCTCATACTACGCAGGTACATATCCTACGCCAACCGAAAAAGCCGACGTCCCGCAGGGCTGATACGCCACGCATATTCATCACTGCGATGACCATGCAAGGCTAGTTGCATATAAGAAGTAGTTCAAAGTTTATGCTCTAGCCCCGTTTATCGTTGCGGCTTTCAAGGTGCCGTTCCCAATGTGTAGCAGGTCAGGTTGATTGGAGCCTCCATTGATACCTGATCCTGGATTTCGATCTGCTATCACTCGGGTTTGAGGCGTGCCGGGTGTAACTCGAGAAGGATTTGAGCTGGCTGAGATGGGTCGTGATGCATTGAGCCGTTGAAGGGTTTTTATGGGGAACTTGGTGCTAAATGGGTTTGGACGGGTTACGTCGGGTGACTAGTGAAAACTATGTATACTCGCCGACAGGTCGAACAGACGGGAACTGGCTGGCAAAAGACTATTGAAACAATAAAATCAGGCTGTCTCAAAGGAGGGAATTGCGCACTTGAAAGACAGACGGAACACACGAAACCAATATCAACGATATTTTTATGGCAGAAGCAAGCTGCTCGGAAATCAACCTTGTCCTGAGTGGGGACTGACAAAGTTTTCCGGATAGATGGCGGAGACAAGAAGGACATCTATCGCCGTGATGAGGGGCATGAAACAATGATCAAATCCGGCCTTACTTACAATAAGATATTGCAGGAGTGCATCTCTCCTTTCTAGGAAGATGTATGAGCCGCCCGTAAGATGTGCTGCTTGTTGGAGAAAAACACTATCTGGGCCATACATTTGACAGACGTCAATCGTTACTTTCTAAGGCGGCAGGGTGGTTATTCTATGCTAATGTTATGGATATGATGACCCACCAGTTTTTGAGCGGAGAATATAGCATTCATTATAGGAATATATGATGTGGAAAGGTCGGGAGAGACCGAAAGGATGAGTATTCGTGGGTCTGGTAGAAGGACCGTTTCAATTCCATCGGATTGCTTGTTTGACGTCGAGGAAGTGGGGAGGGTGACACGATTTACATCTGGTGTTGTAATTAGTAAACGGCCATTGAAGGATTGAAAATGTTATTCACAGCACAAAGCTTTTGTCAGGGCACCAACTAGAGAGTTTGGGGCTAAGACTGGCTTAGTATATGAAGCTGATGATGGTGATGAAATGGTTTACCCTCTTCTGGTGACATTTCTAGTCGATCTAGTTCTTCCATGATGCGCGACATGATCGTAGAATTTACAAATTTAAATGGGGGAAATGTATCGGCGTCGATGACTTGGTCTTGTGTCATTGCATCGGTCGAGGAATAGAGCATTAAACTAAAACATTTTATCGTCAACTCGGCTCATATATTGTTGTAGGACAGAAGGCATGCCTCTTGTTAGGAAGAGCCCCAAAAACGGCGAGGGTGTTTTCGTGCTTTGAAGCGATGTGGGCATTGAGGAAAGCGAGAAGTTGAGCCAGAAATGAATCGAGTGGTAGTGGGTAGACATTCTCAGGCGAGCTCTTAGCAGATAAGTGCCATTGTATTGGGGAAAGGTCGACTACGACGGACAGATGGCATCCTTTTGCATCATCCGTGGCCATAGAAGTACGTGGTGCAGACGTGAGCACGTGCGGAGATGGGAAAAGATCTTTTTGAAACCCATTATACTGATCGTAGTTCTAGCCATTGTTCGGCATCGCTACTAGCCTCATTGATGAGGCATGGGTCATGTTTGATGGGGCGGCCTTGTGATCCATGATACCAAGGCTTCTCACCGTATGGGAGCAGTGGTCGGACTTGTGTCGGAGAACAGGGGTCTGTCAAAGGTGCCGTGACAATGGCGGTACTGTAGTCACACATATCGAGAATAATTCTTAACAGACGCATCTAATGTAAGCTCGTCGTACTAAATGGTACAGGATAAGCCTAGCCGAAGCTTGATACTGGACAATACTGTTTACTGTATGTATGATATTCTAAATGGATTCTTCATTTTTTGCGGAATCGGAGTGTCCGTCACGAGCGCCGGTGACGAAGGGCCTTCCGGCGTTGGCCGTGACGATGGGGTAGCGACGCTGGGCCGTGTGAAATCTGTCCGTTGGCGATGGCTGACGCCCAGGTCCCACTCGTCATCTCTTCTTCCCTCCCCACCATCTCCTCCGCCTCATCATCGCCCGTTCCCCCCCCCCTTCCCTGTCTACCTCAATAGAGAGGGTAAAGCTGACTCCACTATTCCTTCAATAAAATGTCCTCTTCTACTTCGTCGCATGTCTCACATCAACCAGGCCACCTGAACCTCAACTATGACAGTGAAGATGACATGCAAGTCGACTCTGAAAACGACCAAGCTAACAATGCAAAAGAGCCTGACGCTGATGCAGATGGCGAATCCGTCGACGAGGACGCTTCCCCATCCCCCTTAGTCATGAACCATCACCCTTCATACTCTGTTCCCCAAAGCCATAATGAGTCGGTATGTCGGAATTTTCTGACTTCATGTATTCTACTTAATTTCTTCAATAATGTTAGGATGCGGAGGACTCGGTGCATTATTATCTTCACCATGTGTTCAAATAAGCTAATTCAGCCTCCTAGGGCTACGATGATCCTGCTAATGATGATGACGAGGATGACGCCACCTATGCCGACGAGGAGTATGGAAAGAAGAAGGTTCTAAAGAAGAAGAAGCGAACTTCTGTTCCAGTCTCTGTGCGACCCAAGGGTAAGAATCATTGATACCAGCTCGGTCACGACACATACATCTTACTGCTGCCACACCAGCGCCCGTACGCCACACATCGACATCAGATTCTGATTCTGAGTATGGTTCTCGTACTCACAAGAAGAAGAAGAAGGCTAGAGCTTCCACTGACGAGATTCGTGTCTCGAGCAGGGGTGGCAAAATCCCCAATTATATTGACGATGTACAAGACTTTGAGAGGTACGAGGAAGAAGCTGGCGCTGAGAATGGCTACTTCGTCGACCCCAATGTTCAGTACCAGGAGGAAGACGAAATAGAGGCCGTCCTTGGTCATAGTCGCGACGAGGGGCATGAAGCTGACCCAGAAGATCGATGGTTTGAAAATATCGTATGTGTTATCCTTATGACAGGTATGCATGGGTTGCTTATAAGAGTTTTTGAAGCGTTTCCACATCAAGTGGAAAAACTTTTCGCACTTGCACAATACCGATGAAACATATGAATTCTTAAAACGTTTCAAAGGTCTGAAGCGCGTAGATAACTATATCAAAGGGTATAAGATTTGGCAATCTCGTCTTTGTGCTCCGGGTTTGACACGAGAAGATATCGAGGCGCTCCACCTGGACAAAGAACGGGAGAAGGAGGATCTAGAAACCTTCCGCACCGTTGAACGCATAATCGCACACCGTGAAAACGAAGAAGGCGGGACAGAATATTTTTGCAAGTGGACTAGCCTTAACTACGAGCATTGCACTTGGGAGGTTCAGAAGGACGTCAATCCTATCGCAAAGGAACAAATCACTGCATACCGTCAACGGGAAGCGGAGGGCAGGTTTCCTTATAAAAGTGCGTCATACGGAAGGCACGGCCGGCCTTCCTTCCAAAAGATCGATAAGGATCCGGAATACATAGCAAGTACCGGCGGTGAGTTGAAAGACTTCCAACTGACTGGTCTCAACTGGTTGGCATACCTGTGGAGTAAAGGAGAGAACGGCATTCTCGCGGACGAGATGGGTCTTGGAAAGGCAAGTTGATTGATTGGATATTATGGTGCTCGTTTATTAATCGTATACAGACCGTCCAAACCGTTGCTTTCCTTTCGTATCTTTTCCACGACATGCATCAATACGGACCCTTCTTGGTTATTGTTCCCCTATCTACGATTACGGCCTGGCAAACTCAATTTGCCGCTTGGGCACCAGACATGAATGTGATCACATACATTGGGACAGCAGCCGCTCGCGAGGTAATTCGCACGTACGAATTTGGGGCGTCAAATAAGAAGCTCAAAATGAACGTTCTATTAACAACATACGAACTCACTTTGCGGGATGCGAAAGAGCTCGGCGAGATCAAATGGCAAGCGCTTGCTGTTGATGAAGTTAGTCTTGATGATTCCATACTGGGAATTTGGCTCATGGAACTGCTCAGGCGCACCGTCTCAAAAACTCCGAAAGTCAGTTGTATGAAGCCCTCCGATCATTCTCAGCTGCGTCGAAGCTACTCATAACTGGTACGCCCTTGCAGAACAACGTGAGGGGTGCGTGCTTAGAGTTGCTACGTTGTTTGGGACCTTAATAACTTAACTGTCAATATTCATTCTTCAGAGCTCTTGTCGTTGATGCACTTCCTGATGCCTGAGAAATGTGAGTCTTGTCATTGACAGCTGCGTACATCAGACTCATGGACCTCCCTAGTCGCCCTCACCAATGAATTTGACTTGACCGACGTTGATCATGAAGCAAAGATCAAGGAATTGCACCAGCAGTTGGAATCCCTAATGCTTAGGCGGCTCAAACGAGACGTTCTCACCTCTTTGCCAACAAAGAGCGAGCGAATCTTGCGGGTGGAAATGAGTACTCTTCAGACTCACTTTTATAAGAACATTCTGACGAAGGTAAATGCTCTCCGAACTTCTTTTACCATTTCTAAGTTTGGTTTTAGAACTTCCAGGCATTGGTGAAAAGCGCGAACGGCAATAACAATATCAGTCTGCTAAACATTGGTGAGATCCACCTGGGATACTTTGTTTCTTCCGCATATGTAAACTGTGCTTCTAGCCATGGAGCTCAAAAAGGCGGCAAACCATCCGTTTCTGTTTGATGGTGCTGAAACAAAAAGCGAGACAAACGAAGAACAGTTGAAAGGCCTTGTTATGAGCAGTGGGAAGATGGTTCTCCTTGACAAGCTACTTGCTCGTCTCAAGCAGGATGGTCATCGCGTACTTATCTTCAGCCAAATGGTTAGAATGCTGGATATCCTCAGCGACTATATGACCCTGCGGAATTACCAGCATCAGCGGCTTGATGGTATGGTTGCTTCAGAGGCTCGCAAGAAGTCTATCGCCCACTTTAATGCCCCGGGATCCGCCGACTTTGCATTCTTGTTGTCTACCCGTGCTGGTGGTCTAGGTATCAACCTCGAAACCGCTAATACTGTCATTATTTTTGATGTGAGTCCATGCGTAAATATCATCTTATATTCACTAACAGTGATCAAGAGCGACTGGAATCCCCAAAACGATCTTCAGGCTATGGCTCGCGCTCATAGGATTGGGCAGAAATCGCACGTCAGTGTATATCGCTTTGTAAGTAAGGACACAATGGAAGAGGATGTCCTTGAACGGGCTAAGAAGAAGATGGTGCTTGAGTATGCCAGTAGGTTTTGTTCTTCCACCTGCACATCCACGCCTCATTCAGGGCCCTCAGTTATAAACCAGATGGACACATCTCAAGCACATCTTAGCTCTAAGGCTACGCCAGTCAAGGACCCTAGCAAACCTGACAACCTTAGTAAGGATGAATTGACTGCCGTTCTAAAATACGGTGCCCAGAAAATGTGGGTTTTGTAAATTGTCGCAGTAACTCAAACTCACTTTTGTGAAGGTTCGATAAGGATGACACCCAACAAAACAAGAAGTTGGATGAGATGGACCTTGACGAGATTCTTAACCGCGCAGAGGATCACGAGACTATTGCTGAGGGTGGCGATGGCGGTACCTCACTAGGTGGTGAAGGGTTCCTTGCCCAATTTGCCGCTGTTAGTGATGTGAAGAACGACATGAACTGGGAAGACATTATTCCCCTCGAAGAACGTCAAAAATTTGAGAACGAGGATGAGCTACGAAAAGCTGAAGATTTGGCCCTGCAGGAGTCCCGCGATCGGAAGCGCACTCATGCTCCTGTATCTTACGAAGGCATGGATGTCGATCAGCCACTCACGACATCAGCTCCCAAAAAGCCCAAGGCTCCAGGACCCACAAGAAAAACAGCCTCACAGAAGGCGATGGAGTTGAAGGAGCGTGATGTTCGTGTCCTCATCAGGAGCTTACAACGCTGGGGAGATATCAGGCAGCGATACGATACAATTGTGGGTCCTAATGACTGTTCTTCTTTCATCGTTGTCAATAATCTGGCCAGGTTACTGAGTCAAAATTAAAAGACAAGAATCGGGCTATGATGCTCGATGTTGCGGACGAGATCATCGATATTTGTGCTCAGGCCGTGAAGGAAAGTGAAGATCAGAAGCGCACGCGCGTTGCCGCTGGCGAGACTTTGACTAATGCGCAAAAGAGCAAGGCTGTTTTGGTCACCTGTCGTGGCGTCGGTAATATCAACGCGGAAACGGTGCTATCCCGTAACCGCGATCTCCGAATACTGTATAATATTCTCTCTGAGCTCGACGATCCTTACAAATGGAACATTCCAGTCGACAACATTCGGCCGACGCTGAACTGGTCTGGACGATGGGGTCCTCAAGATGACTCCATGCTTCTCGTTGGTGCATTTCTTTACGGTTTTGGTAATTGGGAAGCCATGGCGAAGGACCCAAAACTGAATCTTGACGGAAAATTCTTCCTAGAAGAAGGTAAAAAGGGTGAGGACTCCGCAAGCAGGCCTATACCGAACGCAATACATCTTGTGAGGCGAGGCGATTTCCTCTTGAGCATTCTTCGTGAACACGACGAGAAGCTACGGTCTTATGAGAGCTCTCTCAGGAATAGAGGTCAACTCAAGGTCTCGGCATCTCCCCCTCCGGCAGCTATGATCTCGTCATCGTCTTATATCAGTAGTTCAAAGCGAAGAGCCGAGAGCGAAGCGGTGGCTTCGATTGACGATAGTAGCACCCGCAAGCGCAAGCGAAGACCAACTCCTACATTCACAGACTCAGAATCATCAGATGAATGGTGAGCCTTTCTTGCTGCATTGGTCTTTCGTATCATCAGGTGATTAATGTTCCTTGTCTAGCCCTTCGATGGATGAGAGTGCCACCAAAGAGGAGTTGCGGCCCGTCAAAAACCAGCTAGTAGGTTTTCGACGCCTGAGTCTGAATACATTCTTATCCCATACACAGAAACAACTAAAATTGACAGATGAAGATATAACCCGAGCTAATAAAGTTGCGATATTGAAAGATTCCCTTGCAGCAATCGGACGACGCATTGAGCTTGTGTTATCCGCAAAGCAGGCGGCAGGGGAGGACAGAGAACGATGGAGACGGCATCTCTGGACGTAAGTTATATGTTTCAATCCACGTTGACGACCCTATTCACATCCCTTAAGCTTTGTGACTCTGTTTTGGCCAAAGAAAGTCAAAGCCTCCAAGTTGGAGGAAATACATGCGAAGATGGTTATGAAGGAAGCTGCGCCCAGGGCGCAACCCGACCGCAGTTCTTTGAAGAAACCACGGACCAGTGGCAGTTCATCAAAGACGAATGGATCCACATCCATTTCTACAACATCAATGAGGACAAATGGCAAAACTTATCGGTGATATTTATTTAGTTTTCCTACTTTGTTTAATTCCCACTGTATTTTTGGAACCCTTTCTCGCCTTTCGCTTTCTTAATGCAACACCTGTACAATCACATCCTCTACGCTGTACACAACTGAGCCAGCTTGTGCTGGAAATCGCTCTCTATATCGGCGTCTTGCAAGGTGTTCAGCTCAACACGTGTCGAGCAAGCTACTGAGGTGTCCTCATGGTGGGTTCGTGTCCGAAACGGCTTCGGGGGTACTCGCCGACATGCCGCCATGTCGCGATAGATCAGAACGGGCTGCTGTTAACACCTGAGAAAGATTGCCACATACGTCCGAGTGATAGACTCACAAGACGAACTGTTCTATCGTCTTGCCTCCAGGGCAGCTGATCTCGATGGTCGCCTTGTACGCGTCGTTTCAGATGTGCGAGCAGGTAACGAGTTTAACTGTTCGTTTGACTGTTCTCGATAGTAATGATGTGGCTGTTTGGAGGAAGACACCTGGGACTCTTCAGCACCTTTCAGACGCGATCGGCCGCCAGAGGCTGGATACGTGAGTTTTGATAGCCGAAATCTCAAGAAACAACCCACTTTCGAGTAATTTGGCATCTGCCTCTCGGTGAAAACCCTGCATTAGTGCTGTGTAATGCTTGACCTGCGATTTCATCTGTGAAGCACGGGCTAGATTCCCTTGCGAAATAGCCCACTTCCTCTCTTCCTTGAACCGCCTGCGTTCACTGTCTGCTAAAGACGCACGAGTTCGTAAAGTCGCTATTTCGCGGTCGAGAGGTGACATGGAGGTGCTGGGGCCAATCATTTCTGAACTTGATTCAACGGATGTTATGTCGGATATGGCGTGAACGGTTTCCCTGAAAACCTTGTGTCTCACGTCACTGACGCCGTCCTCGTCCTTGCTGATAAACTGTACTTGTCGTTCTCTCCGTACTACGTGTTTATTATTTTGGGGAGTCGTTATCTTCTTTCGCCGTCGGCCTGGATCGGGATATCCATTGGGTGAGTCGAAGAACTGTGACAAACACTCCGTACAAAGAACGCCCAGCGCAACCCCTAAGAGTGTAGTCATAGTCCTCGTGATGTCGTGAATGAGGTTGAACTCAAAAAGGAGCTTCACTGATATTCCCAAACCAACGATTATCGCCAGTGAGGTTACCTTGGAAGCATAGTGAAGTCCCACCCCCTGCCAAACACCAATCAAGACGAAGTCCCTGATAGAGGATTCTCCTGAGCGTGTGACGTGGTCTAACGCAATTCTGGCACCAATTCCGACAAGAAGAGCAGGCGCTGGCGATAATGGCATAACAGTGGTCGAGGGAGGTTCATACAAACCATCATGCAAACCACGTGGTCCTAGTATTAGGAATGGAAGGGCTTGAACATAATATGAGCAAACAAACGCGTCTCCAAAATAGACACCAAACCAAGCCCCCCTTTATACTTGCAAAGTCCTCGTATTCCCTAAAGCTTTTCTTTCCTAAAAGCCCATGCTAGATTGAAGAATGCTCTCTTTAGAAGCTCATGCTGTCAACCTTGGAATATATTCGGCATCGCCAGAGAACAGCTTAGACACAATCCCGGCCTCCAAGGTCTGTACGCCTTGCTTCTACACTCTCGCTGGTCAAGCATGTCCAGAAGGAAGGTAGAGATCATACAAGGTCTGGTGAAACCAAGCTCTTCAACTTTTCACGTACCTATTTCAACTGGACAACCTAGTAAAGCATTTGCGGACCCTAAAGTACTTCAAGTGTCCCTTCATCCACACCCTCCTAAGTTTTGCCTTTCCACCTCAAACCAACAAAGAATCAGTCATTAGAGGGGCTCTTGACAGGCGATGGCTCAGATGCAAGAACAACGTTCAAATGTTTGTCAGCCAAGCCTCGGGAAAGTTGATCACCATAGGGCGAAGAAAGAGGGGCCCCTGTCGCCAACTTGTTATACATAGTGTTTTTAGCCGAGCACTTACATCAGCCTGTGATTTAATGGCGTCTCTCCCTTCCTCATTGTCCATTATTTACAACATATGGAACGACGAACGATTGGTGACCGGGACGTTCCCTGGCTTGACGGCGACCTTGAAGGGTTCCGGGGATGTTCTCACTTATCATCAGCACCATTATCTCACACCGTGACTTGCATCCGAGAACATCAATCCATCCAACATCCATTTACCCACGAAAGCACGAGGACTCAAATTCTATGAGAAGCCCAAGCCTTAAAAACTCACAATGTCGCATGCCCAATAACCTTCTACTCTACCATTGAAATGGCTGACCTTGCGACACTCAAACATCAATTCAAAGGAGATATTGTGACCCCCAATGATACAGACTATCAACAGGCTATTGCGCGTTGGGCCATCAACGCACAACGTCGTGCACAAGTCGTAGCATTCGTTAAAGACACAGCTGATATCGTACTTGCGATCAATCATGCGCGGGCCAACAACCTCCCGATTGCCATCCGTGGGGGCGGACATAGCCCGGCTGGGGCGTCATCCAGCGAGGGCGGGTTGGTGATCGATTTATCCCGATATATCAATTCAGTCAAAGCAGATCCCGAACAACGGCTGGTACACATAGGTGGTGGTGCGCTGTGGGAAGCTGTGGATAAAGAAGCAATCAAACATGGGCTCGCGACAGTGGCCGGCACAGTGAATCATGTATGTTCTACGAATCTCTCTGCGACGCCTCGAACTACTTGTATATCTAACTAGTGCCTGGTGCTATAGACTGGTGTTGGAGGGTAAGTGGATCAATGCTAATCCACTACCAGGCACTGCTAACTTCGTTTATAACACCAGTCTCACACTGGGGGGTGGTTATGGCTGGCTTTCTGCAACACATGGCTTAGTTATCGACAACCTTGTTGAGGTACGTATTCATATTGCAACATCATCGCAGATCAAGTATTAATGCCCTACCAGGCCACAGTTGTTACCTCCAATGGCTCGGTTCTCAAAGCCAGTGAGACTCAAAACCCGGACCTTTTCTTTGCAATTCGCGGCGGCGGCTCCAATTTTGGGGTGGTAACAGAGTTCGTACTCAAGTTGCATCCACAGCGCAAGACCGTCTATTCTGGGATGATGATCTTTGAAGCTTCTGCACTACAGAAGCTGATAGAGGTCACCACAGCTTGGTGGCGAACAGCTGGGGAGAAGGAGGCAATGCTTCAGGTGGCAGCAGGTGCTGGACCTGATGGCAAAGTGCGTTGTACCTGTCTCCCATTCACAAGTCTTGGATTTGTCTAACTTTGATCATAGCCAGGTATCATCATATTTCCATTCTTCAACGGCACCGAAGCGGAGGGGAGGACAAACTTCAAGGCATTCCTAGACATCGGTCCTGTTATTGATTCAACTAAAGAGATGCCCTACGAAGAACTAAACGCGCTACAGGTAAACACTCTAAGTACCTCTAGCCTTCTTACCCTAAGTCATAGTATTAAGAACATCGTCGCGGCTCATGGTCAAGGGTTCTACTTCAAGGCCGTAGCCCACAAGGAACCGAACCACGAGACCATCACGAAGGCGTTTGAAAAAGCAATGAGCGTTTCGAGTCCTGGGTTTACGGCCAACATGGCATTCGAGTACTTCCCCAACGCGAAGATCAGCTCCGTCCCACGAGGCGTGACTGCATTCCGTAGGGACCCAACAGCGACAGTGCTATTTTCCGTTGTATGGCAAGAGAATACGGAAATAAACAACGAACGCGCGAGGACAGTCGCACATGAGCTCGCCCAAATCATCAACAGCGGGCAATCCGGCCTGACAGAAGCCGAGAGTCTGGGGTATAGCAATTATGGTACGCTTGTCTGACCAAAGAAGTAGGCAAAATGATTTACTATCTAACCCTCAAGATCCTGAGGGTGTAGCAGGGGGAAAGGACGCGGTTCCCGACAAAGCCAAAGTTGTGTTCGGGGAAAATTACGAGAGGCTCCAAGCCATCAAGAAACGCTACGATCCGGACAACATCTTCAACAAATGGTTTGCTATCACTCCTGCATGAACCGTGGATGGGATGACGGCAATGAAGGTTATCCTGTCAAGAAAGCACTCCTGATGTTGATAATTCTTTTCCTTCCCTTGTACACAGCAGGGAATTATGGAATATCGTGGCGTCTGATAACTTGATTAACCTGATATAGAATATAATTAAAACTTCTCGCGGCCAAGAGGTAGGCTTCCCAATTGCTGCCGTAGCGGCAGCGACTTCCTTTTTGCGTCGATTCAAACTTCTTTCACATCGTGAGTCCGCGAAGTGGGACTGCTAGAAAATATATTCTTCGCCTAACTTATCGCCAACGCAAGAGCCCTGAAACATCCTTTTAAGACAAAGACAAGGGCAAATTACCCTTGAGTCAAAGTCACAACGAGCCTGGACCAGCAACACGGTTGCAGCCCATATTGGAACAAGGAAAGCTGACGGTCATGTACATAACTTGCATTGGTAACTGGTAAATATAGGACATGCATGGTAGCGAGTGATCAATTAAAGCGGAAAGAACAGTATATATACATAAAATTAAAGATTGCCGATCTCAAGTAGTTTCAGGATCGACGTAATTCGCCATGGGATCCTCCATCATCCGACGATTCATACGATAGGCCTCTGTAAAATTATCAGAAGATGCAGAGGTGAGAGTCAAGCTACATACCGAGTTCTTCTTCCGTGACATCATGACTTGACGACTCTAGGACACCTTTTCTCTTCTTCCCAGACCTATCATCGCTGTCCCCTAGCTTTCTCTTTCTTTCCTCCCTCAGAGCTCGTTCTAAAGAATCTTTGTCTATTTTGACATCACCTTCCCCGATTCGTTTAGTCGAAAAGTTCTGCTCTACTCGTGAAGTGAGCTGTTCCTCTTTGGAGGGAGGCTCAATTGAAACGGCTTGTTGTTGTGGTGGCGGTGGTGATGGCGGCTCTGTAGCAAGAAGGCTTCGAGCACCGGAGGCTTGAATTGCGTCCATACCAGCTTTGCCAGAGCAGTATGAAAGGTGGATTACAGAATGACAGCAAGCATAACCCCATGTTGCCGTTGAAGAATCAAACCAGGATCCCCAGACACGAGTATGGTTGTTTACAAACACTATGAATGATAAATACATACGGGAAATCTGGGCAATCGGGGAGAACTTACCATCTTCGGCGTATTTCGACTTCGCTTTTGCTCTTTCACGACCTTTGATGACCTGCCCAGATCTCGAGTACTCCACATAATTTTCAGTTTGTCCCTGCAAAATCTCCCTGGGGGCTGACTCAAGATACTGAGCCCCTCCATACTTGGCCAGGATACTGATTTTAGATGTATCCTTTAGTTCTTCCTTTTTCTGACGGAACTCATAATGAAGGAGTTCGCCTTGCGTTGGATTCGCATTCAAATGTACATCATTTCCCCTAGCAGCCGCTTGCCACGCAAAAAGCTGGAGTTTTTGAACTTCTGGTGCTTCGCCTGAGTAGCGGAGAAAATTGTCGCCAGCGAAACGGGCCTAAAGCAAGGCTATGTCACTGAGTTGAAGATTTAGGTTATAGTGAAGGCTTACTTCTTCTGCGGGAACATTTTTGTTGGGGGCATCACGCATTGAACGGGTTTTTGGGTCGTAGTAAGCACTCTCAGGATCTAGGTTAATCAGATACTTTGCCGTATCTTCACGTATTCTCAGATTTCGGACGGTGATCCGTGTTTTTGCATCAAGCTTTTGGCCGACTGCGTCTGCTGCATCTGCATATTTATCCTCGTCGGCATCTTCTTCATCACTCGAACCAAAGTCCTGATCCCCAGGTACCCCTTCGCCCTTGCCTGCCTTTGCAACTTTCCTAACAGCGGCCAAGTCCGTCGTTGTTTGATTATCAATCTCTTCTTCCCTCAATTTCGTCCTAGCAGCCTCAATTGCCGTATACTCATCATAGAGCGCTTTATGCTCCGCAGGGTCATACCCATTCCACCTATCACGTTTTGCATCGTAGCCCGAGGAAACTTCTTGAATGACTTCATCTGCTTGAATATTGCTATTCGTGAACTTTGCACCCTTTTTTCGGGGCCGTTCGAGGCAATCCTTTTTTCTGTGAGTCATGGCACCACAGTTTTCGCATGCACCTTTGCGATATTTTGTGGCGGCAGGGCCTGCTTTCGCTCCTCTGTCATACCATTCATCAAGTTTGTGAGCAGAACTGTCGTAATCTGGTCGTCGTTGATGGCTCAAGGAGGGTGCGCCAGTATCTAGATACCATGGAGCTTGGGAGATGTATTCTACGAAGACAGTATGAGTAATTGTGATTGGAGTTTCGAAAAAAGACACAAACGTGGGATGTGGGGGTTGATCGGTTTCCCCTCCTCGTCGAGTGCGGCAGGTGCTGTACCAGCCTTACGAGCTGCATCCAAATCCTTTTGACGTCTAAACTCTTCTCTTGATAGCTTTCCAATAGCTTCAACAGATGAATCAATATTTAATTCGAAAAAGAAAATCTGATATGGCGTACCAGATGCCGAAGCCATAGTCACAGTAGCTTGCCAGGGCGCATGTAGGTGGTTGTTTGGCTTTATACAGGTCACATGAGGTTACATCATCTATTAAATATTTAATTCTATTGCTTCTTCCACCTACGCAGCCTCCCAACAGCTTGCAATATTACATCGTCGTCGTCTATCTCATAAAAGAGCTTTTTCTTCCCTTCTTCATCGTCGAGTTCCACCAACTCCCTCCACCTGTCAAGTGCGGAATATTCTACATTGATGGCACGCACAATATTTGATAGATATTCCAAATCAGATGCTAGCTGTGCTGCACCTACGAGGGAAAGATAAGGAATATTGGGGAGCACGGCAGTAGTGACATGGTTAAGAAATGTGTGACCAAGGGAGGATAGCCATGCAGAGGACACTGCATCTGGATCCAGCGGAACTAGCTTCGCCGCTGATAGCGAAGAACGACGCTTGTGTGTGTTCTGCGCCATGGAATCAAAGGACATTGAATCGTGAAATCCTTGAAGCAACTCGAGATCTATATGAGGTAGGGTATGTAGCGAGAATGCAAGAGCGTCATCATCTGCATACACCTCAAAAAGCCGTGGTAGGTTCAACAGGCCTTCGGCTACCCTCTGTATCGTATCACTTGGGGAAAGAGAGAAACTTGGCACAGCAAGCTCGTTGGCTGTCATGATACGTTTCGCTTTCGGGTCTCCCGGTGCACTCCATAACGGCATCGATGAGTAGGATGCCAAGTGTTTGCGCAAAGGGGACAGGATGATTTCTTGCAGAGATATCTGGCAAGATTTTGCAAATGTGAACACCGCTCGACGTGCTTCAATTAGAATGCCATCAAGAGTTTCTGGTGTAACAGGAAGCTGGTTGTGGCGTGAAATGGGAAAGGACGAATCACGAGATTGGGTCTCTGCTTCGACGCTATCAAGCAAAGCGTGTAACTCTGCAGAGTTCAACGACGACTGTTCTAAGAGCTGGCCTTCCCCTTTTGAAGGCGTAATCGTGAACCCGGTAGGGTCATTCCTAGCCAGCCGGAAACGCGTGGCAGTCTGTGCTAGGGAGGACTTCAACTTGGACTCAAAACTCGAGATGCGCTCATAAACTGTCCGCGCAGAAGACAGGAGATGTAGCGAAATTTGAAAATGGGACCAATCTTGCCCAGAATAGTCCATGTCGGATAACTCACCACTATCGAAGGATCCTTGCGAATATGACGAGGAAATGTGAGTCTCCTGCTGGACGTCAGCAGTCCAGATATCGATAAATGACCGGAAAAAATGGTCGAGGGTCATCACAAGAGCGATAGACCCATAACCATAAGTGAAGGCAGTGCAGCGCATCAAACTTTCCTCCGCTGCAGCAACAATGTCTACTGCTCTTTCTCTCAATAAGCGGGCGCGATCTGCACCGGGAGCCCGGCCTCCTGGTTCACTAGATATAATCTGATCAAGTGCATGATCGAGAAGGCGTTTTTCAAACGAAGCGTAGTCGACTTGGAGATGAAGGAATGGCTGAAACAGCTCCTGGTCCCAGTCCATTCCATCTAGAAGCGGAGGCTTGAGAAGCCCACCAGACGCTGTAGAAGGTGGTGCACCAGTTCGCCAGGAAATAGACATTCGCGAAGACCTACGCCGTGCGTGAGAGCGAGGGTTGGAAAGGGGGATATCAAGGCCAGGTGCATCCGATGCTGAAGGTATGATTGCATAACTCATTTTTTCAAATATCCTAGCAACACCGACAGCGAAATCTTCTGTGGCTCGCAGTAGTGTAATTAGCTGGGGTAAAGCCGATTCGCCATAATGGGCAGATGCAGCGTTCAGCCTTTGTGACATTGCTGGTTGAAGGGAGGAGAGGGTCGAGGAAATTAGCGCTGAAAGCGTAGGCCCAGGATTAGGAAAAATTGCCGGTATTGACACTAGCTCCGAGTTCAGAAGTGCAAGGAAGCCCTTATAGAACCTCTGGAGGAAATCAATAAGCAACTCGGAGCCAGCAGCAGAAGACGTGATGTTAGGCGGTTGGCAATCGACTGGCAAAGCATTTTGCCATTGAGTGACCAAGGATGCCCGGCGTGTCGCATTGTAGTAATTTCGAAACTCTGATTCTCTTTGTATGTGACAGAATATGAAGAAGTACTTTTGGCAGGCTTCGATATCCTGCGAGTTGATCGCAGAAACCAATGCAGAGCTCAAAGCAGCCTCAAGTTGGTTTTGAAGGTTAACCATTAGATTTCGTCGGGGCTCGTATTCTGGGGTATTATTGAAAACCATCATACTTCGATTTGCTTCAGAGAGTCTCTCCGCCGCCTTGACGTAGTTACGCTCCGCTATCAGCGACGTGGCCTCAAGTTCGAGAGAGCTCCAACTCTCGGCTTCCCTCAAAGCTTCCCTTGCATCTTCCATGCGCCTTCTGGTCACATCTAGCTGCCTAAGATGATCAAGCGCCGTGTTGGTACTATCTGGTATGACTTCTTTGGACTTTTGCAGGACTTTGGCTAACGATCCTTGCAACGACCCTGCGCTGTCCCTCATAAAATGTAGATCATAGGTAAGACGCGGAACACTTCGTGAAACATCATCAATCGTACGTTCAAGCCTGGCGGACGTATCTTCACAAGCGATATCGAGGATGGCTAGTAGTTGGGTGATGCGTTCGTCGAGTTCGGTCAACTCGGCTGGTGCAGAGTTCGTATCATCATCGTCCTCCACCGTGTCAAGAGTGTCATTTATCCATGAGACAACATCACTATATTGTCCCAGAGTGTTGACAAGTTCGTCGGTAGAGAGTGACAGAGCCATAAATTGTGGATAGACGAGTAGATAGAAAATAATTCCATTTTATCAATTTATCAAAGGACATTATTTGGCAAGACGAGGAAAACAAAACAAGGTTTAGACGCCTGCATGTAGCTTAGATTTCGCTTTCTTTTGGTGCAAGGGAAGCCATACACAACCAAGTAAATGATTATCACCCTGGGACGTAACTGGGAAGCCTCGTCACTATAACCGTTGTGTCGGACGATTCTCCCATATGCCTCCAACAAGATCTGCACAATAAGCAGGGGCTCTCCCCCAACCTGACATCACCGCTAATGGCCAGTAAAGCGGGCACTTTTACACATGCTCGACATAGATCGAGAAGAGGAGGCGTGACTTGCAGCGTTAGCGGATACCCAGAGTGGAGGTCCGACGGATGATGAATTCTAAAACCAAGTTGAATAGACTTTTGAGTGCGACAGGATCGTCTGACGCGCACCTGATCTGGTCAACAACGAGAAAGTGCTCACAGTTACCCTTGTGTAGAAACCAATAAGGCTGATTAATTCGAAGTAAAATTGTTGACAACTGTGTCTCGTGGATCGTGGTGGCAGCCTTGACAACGACAGGCAAGCCTTTCGAAAAGGTTTGTAAATGTTCTATGAGCTTCCTAACTGATGATTTAATGCTACTTGTGATGCTTCCAGGAATGGACATACTGGGCATAGTCTTGACCCTCTACACCATCACCATAGACAACGTTCTCGATGCAGACGAAGCAGCCGTCAGAGGCATGTTGTTGGGGCTCTATTCCGTGGCTCTCTGTAGAGTTTTCGTTCAAAAATTCGCTTGATGCACATGGAATTGCTTTCATGAGATCTGCGAGCGTCTGTGAAGAAAGAAGAGCGTGCTGGGAAGTGCGGTTCACAATTCCAGACGACCAGGTTGACTTTGTATACACTGAGACGGTGATTATTGCTTCTAATCCATCTAATAATCGTGCACAGGGCTCAGGTGTGAGTTTCTAGAATGATGATTGGCTGAAAATCACGAAAGCGTACAGAGCGAGTGCTTACCACTTCTGCTAGAACATTATGATCGGTGTTTTTAGACGGTCTCATGAATGTAGCAGAATCTGCGGTGAGCCTTAGAGGCAAAAGGTGGTCAACACACTTCTCGGGGCTGTGGCGTAATGCGTACTTCCAACTAGCGAGCTTGACAGCGTCAAGGTTTGCCTTTAACTGAGACGAAGGTCCGTCGAGAGTTGTAAAGTCGTTTTTGAGTTTTGATCTGGAAGCCTTAGTTGCGGAATAGAGCGATGCCATGTTGTGTTCGTGAGTCTTGACAAGATACGCTGACAGTGTTGGATCATTCCATGCATCGAATAGCTTGTCCCTGATGTCTGCAACGCTGCAGTCTTGAGCAATAGACTCTGAGCTGTCTAGCTCGACATGGCTGCTGTCAACCTGGGCTGCAGATTGTATGAAAGCAGCGACATCGATTTGCTCTGAAGGCGGTCCAAAAAGTGACTCGATGGTGGCGTTCATGAGTATTACGTAATAGTTTACACTGTACTTTAAAAGTATTTAGATTTAGATTTCAACCAGGGCTGCCAATCGTCGATCTCGCCCGAAAGCCTTCTTATGAGATATAAAAAGGGTGAACGTCTACTTTGCTATTCCTACTTTCCCCACTCATGCACTTCATAACAACCCTTTTCCCGCTTTTTGTTGGTTTGGGGAACGCAGGAGGACGCGTTGACCTCGTAGAAGAAATTCCACTCGTAAGTAGTTTAATCCGTTACTTTTACAACCGTTGCTCACATTGATCCTTCGAAAGGAGGTCGACGTTAATCTGCCTCTTGGTCCAAGCCTTGGGTGCTATATCTTTAGAAGACCAGTCGCAGACCCTGCTACGACCCGTGCTCGTTTAAGAAACGAATATGCAAAGTGCGCAAGTGAACTAGACCGACGTGTCCTTGACATCCTGTTGACTAAGTGTATCCGCCGCGGAGACGGAGAGTACACTGATGTTTGTAGTGACACAAGCGTCCTATTCCCTCTCGAGATATTAGCATTCAGCACCCACGGCATCAACGTCCGCGATGCCATGAGTCTCGAGAATTTACTTGGATGTGATGGCGAAATGAGCAGGTCAAGATCTCGCGATCGTAGCGGAGACCGGTCTCGTGATGACGAGAGGAGCCAGTCAAGGTCTCGCGGACGAAGCAGAGACCAATCTCGTGATAGTGAAAGGAGCCAGTCGCCATCTCGCGGACGAAGCAGAGATCGATCTCGTGATGGCGAAAGGAGCCGGTCGAGATCTCGCGGGGGCGAGAGGAGCCAGTCGCCATCTCGCGGACGAAGCAGAGATCGATCTCGTGATGGCGAAAGGAGCCGGTCGAGATCTCGCGGGGGCGAGAGGAGCCAGTCAAGATCTCGCGAACGTGGCAATGATTGGTCTCGTAGTGGTCGTGGTGATAGCCGAGAAAGAGGGGCTGGGAATGGCGGACCTGGTGATGGTGGAACGGCTGGCGATGGCGGAAGAGGAGGTAACGGAGGGGAAAATAGAGCCCGCTGTGAGCAATATTCTTTGAAACCTTGTGAAGATAATAGAAATAGCGGAAAAGATTGTGATGATAAAGGTAACGAACGAAATAGTGGTGGCAGTGGAGGCGATGGGGGTGATGGGGGTAAAGGAGGCAATGAAGGTAACGGAGGCAATGGAGGTAACGGAGGCAATGGAGGTAATGGAGGTAACGGAGGCAATGGAGGTGATGGAGGTGATGGAGGTGATGGAGGTGATAGAGGTGAGGAGAAAGAGACCCATGGGGACGATGGGGGTAACAGCGGTGAAGAAAGTAAAGCAGGCGATGGGGGTGATGGAGGTGGAGGGAGCAATGAAAGCGATGAAGGCAACTGGGATGACGGCAGCGAGGAAGGTAGCAGAGGCAATGGAGGCAATGGAGGCAACGGCGGTGATGGAGGCAATGGAGGCAATGGAGGCAATGGGGGCAACAGCGGTGACGGGGGTGACGGAGGTTACAAAAGCTATGGAGATGGCGAATGTGGCAAATGTGAAGGTAGTAAAGAGATTAAAGGAGGCGATGGCGGCGATGGAGGCAGCGGAGGTAATGCAGGCGACAAAGAAGAGGGTGACTCAAGTGGGCTGGATGACGACGGTGATGAGGACGATGGAGATGATGAAGGCAGCGAAGGCAATGTAGATGAAGAGGAGGATAATTCAAGAGGGCTGGATGATGATGATAGTGATGATGATAGTGTTAATGGTAACGGGGGCGATGGAGGTGATGGGGGCAGCGGAGGCAACGTAGATACTGAAGGGGGCAACTCGAGTGAACTAGATGATGGCCACGACGGCGACGACACCGAACCAATTCGTCATGGCCTTTTACATGATGGTAACAGTTACGAAGAGGACTCCTGTGGAGAGATAAGACCTGGCGGAAACGGCGGTGACGGTGGAAGAGGTGGTGACGGTGGAGGCAATGGTAATGGCGGAAAAGGTGGTGACGGTGGTAATGGTGGTAATTATGGCAACGGCTGCAGGAGAGAAAACGAGTGTGACGGGTGTCGCAGCGAGGATCAGTCAAAACTACCTAGCAGAAGAGGAGATTGGAAGAAATTGGATGACGAGTGTGAAAACGAAGGTAGCGAGTTGGAAGACGATGAACAGGAACTCACAGAAGGAGATGTTAAAGGTAAGAACAAAAGGAGATTAGGTGATATGAGGTTTGGAGGCTATAGTAAGCCTGGGGGTCCAGGTGGTCCAGGTGGTATTGGTAACCACCGTCCAGGTTATCCAGGTTATCCGGGTTATCCAGGTCAGCCTGGTGGCTAAGGTTGCAAGTAGTTTCCTTTACGGCTCGTCTACATCAATGAAGCTTTCGGTTTTTAGTCAAGTTAAGGATACAATTATCATCGATATATCATCCTAGATCGGTCATTCCCTTAGACAAGGTCATTGCCACGTTTTGTCCGCATATCTTCCAAGGTCCATCCACCTAATTTCACAGAGCGTTAGTTATAGCAGATTGAGGGCAAACAGCTTACTCTTCAGGTTGCTGAAGCCACAACATGACCGCGTCACTGACATCCATGTTGGTGTTTCCATTGTATATCGCGGCAGGCCACTGGGGGACAATTTGGGCTATAAAATACGTCTACATGCGAAAGCAGTGAAATCGGCCTCATAAACTCACGGTTCGGCGGGTACGACGCACGCGAATCTTCGCTGAGGTTCATATAAGGTATGATGTTTGCATGCGCGAGATCCGTAGAGCGCTTATTAACGACGTCCCACCAATCTGTACTGCTGACAGGGGCATCGTTTGTAAAAGTCCTATTAGTCACATTGTGTACAGGTTTATCCCAGGTATGCCAGTTCGGCGGCGAGATGGCGTTCCAAGCCATTTGAACTTCACCATCATCCGTGGGTGCCAGAGAAAAGTCGCCCTGGGATAGCTGTGACAGTGAACCCACTGGAACGGGAACCTGAAAGTGCCTACTCATGCCTTCGGTTTTTTTGTTTTGTTGTGTGGGTGCGGTCGCGAATGATGAATCACCATAGGTAGATATTTCGCGTATGACATCGCTGTGCAGTTGTTTCTCAAAAATGAATGTACAGTAAGGATTATTCTCACCAGAGCCGGCCTGCAGGCGTCCATCTAGACAATAAACCATGAGTTAGACCCTGTAAGGAAATTCGCCTTTTCTCACCTTTCCTCTAGTTTAGTAAGGACAGAAATACAGTCATGCACGTTTTTCATATTTTCATTCAGGTCACGCGATATTTGGGATGGTTTTGGATTAGTCCAATGATTAACGAGCAGGATGATGGCTGATGTGAATATGGCAAACTTATATGCAGTTAACATGCTGAGCTTCCAAAGGTCATTGACCGAGCTTACCTGTGCATGGTGAAAGGGCAGATAGGTCTTTTGTCGCGATTGCGCTGTCAGAACGTGTATACATGAACGGGCAGCGTTGGTACAAATTGCTAATGATGGGAAAGGTAGTGGGGACGGTTTCTTTGGCAAAGGGATGAAGGACCGGTGAACGATAATCCGGACGTGATGATAGGACGCATGTAAAATTGCTGATTGCTCATAGAAAACGTGTCCTGGGGAGCAGGATGTCCAAACCACTAGTTCATGTGAGCACGTATCACAGAATGGTGACAGCAGTACATACGATGGTCTGGAATGCCCTCAAACCATTGATTTAGCTCTGAATCAAGATATGAAACGATCTCCTCGTCGCTCTGGCCACGAGCAGAACCACGGGGTAATTTGTTAGTCGCGTACTTCATGCAAACGCATGAGATTCCTAAGCTCATTGCAAACACTTCAACATACCAATGTGCGCTGAGCATACTCGAGAATCTTCATCAGCCTCAAAAACGTGTTGAAATACGAAAGTTTCGACGGTTTGTTTGAAGGTTGTATGAATCTCAAAGCAGGATCTCCTGTCTCCCAGTATTCGTCATCGCAATCAAGAATTAGATCGAGATCATAGCTACGGGGAGTGAATACGCGTCAAGGTGAGAAGCAAATCTACTCACTCATCAGAAACGGTAGCTCGTGGACGTCCCAAAAAGGAGCATATTATTGTATCCGAGCATACAAGTATCCAAAAACATCTCTTCCACAGCTCGCTTTCGACTGAATGTTTATTGGTTTTTTTACGATGTGCGCCGACATCCTGTGCATAACGAATGCCAATGCCGATCATAACCCAACACGCTTCAGGCTGAGAAGTGCCTTGTACAAAGAGGATAGATAACTTGAATTTCGAATTAGAAGCGAGCAATTGACCAGGTGCCGAGAAACTTACACAGATCGCTTGAATCTCATATAAAGAAGGCGTGCGAGACGACGACCGCCAACATTGCCGAATTTGATGATACCATTTCCATCCAGCGGAATGACGAGAGTTGAAGCCATCCAAAAGGACTTTGGGGTTGTCCGAATACCTTGAAGCTACAGAGCAGACTCCGAGTACTAAGGCTCCAAAATGAGGGTTGGTTAGATACAGTTCGTTTTTCATGTCGTTTTCAAAGGTTGGACGGTGTAATAAAGGCCAATAAACATTAACCTGATCAAAATACAACCCAACCAATTCGTGCATTAGTTCGCGATCGGGAAATTCGTATGTTGCGTGAGTTTCGGACAATGATTCCCACTAAAAATAGGACGGATAAGTGTTCCTCATGATCCTGAACATTCGCACATACAGGATGTATAGTCCAGAATGGAGCTCTTCGAGATTGCAAAACATTTTCCTTTGGTGGTTGTGATTTGTTCCGAGCTTCTTTCTGGACCCGCAGTGCAGTCCCGAGGAGTGCGAAGGAGCTAGAGGGGCCAAAATGGCGTGTATGAGAAGCAGCGACTGTCAGCCTCTTGAGCTGAGCAACAAGGTCGGCCTCATCGCTTGTGAACAAGGAGCTTTCCGAATTGCTTGTTTCATCATCTGGAGAGTGCTTGTTCGAGTCAATATATGGCGGGAGGCGTGGATTGGTTGTTGTAATGCCAATGTCCTGTTTAAGACTGAGAAGATCCTGCTCGAGATTAAAAATGTATTGGGAGAGGGCCACAAGGGAGCTTCGATCTTCAAAATTTAGAGTGGACGAAGAGGGAATTACAGCTTGGACAAGGGGGTGAATTCCATGTTCTGAAGCTGCGGACAAGTTGGATGGCTGGTGTTGCGGTTCGGAGGGGTGTATGTTGATCACAGGAGGTGAGGGAGATTGAGAAGATGATTGGGGCAGTCCGGCACGTTTCTTCTTACGATGACCCTTCTAGTGAGCTTCTTGTGCAGATCTTAGAATAGCAACGCACCCGAGCAGCGCTGTGAGTACACTGTGCGTTAAAAGATATACAATTCGTACAACGGTTATCTGGCATCTTGGCGGAATCACCTGTAAAGAACAGTTCCTCGATCCCCCTCAAAGCTGATGATGAAAGTACATACATCGAACTAGAATGACAGTAAGAATCCAGAATCCAGAGTAGATTGACGAGAAAAATAAACACTTTTCTTATATTTGCATATATCGCATGCACCCTGAAGTCTTCGTCTCTTGTAGACTGTATGGTGAGAAGGTCGTTCAGTCATCGTTGTGTCGGAGAGGGGTAGTCCCATTTTCGCCGGTATATGTAGTACTTGATAATATAATTACAAACACACTTGGTGTAACGCGCTGCTGGTGCCAAACAAGTGGAAGCCCGACCTCTTCGCAATTCGCAATGACCACACACGTAGGAGTCCTTCCTTCAGGCAAGACAAAATCATACTCAAGTACCTGCTACTACTAAATCTATACTAGACCTTATCCAGGCGTTGTCTGCTACACTCGAGGACGACGAACCGGTTATCGTACCCCAAAGTTTAGTTACATTGCGCCTACCTCATCCCCGCACTGGTGAGTCATTTTTGTTCAGTGCTAACCTTCGTATAGACCTCTTCTCAAGGGATGTCCTCGTTGTTTCTACCTTGGTCGAATGCGTCTTCTCCTAACACAAAAAGTCAAATTTTGGAAGTTCAAGCAGTACAACCGCCAGATCCGCGCTCCTGGTTTCTTGGAGAAAAGGTGATATCAAGTAAGCAGCGTTATGAGAGGCTTTTGACTTCGATGCACTGCTTACCACTTCTTTTCGATAGACGGAAAGCTCCTGATTATCACGCCCGTCGATCCTGTATTTTTTCTGCTTTCCATGTTGCAATCATTGTATCTTGTGAGATTCATATTTACTTGTGAGCTCATCTCAACTCAGTGCATCGCTAGAATGATGGTTCTGTAGGTAACTATCTTCCTGCAGATGATATCTTTGAAGAGGCGTCGCGTCGATACGAAAATTTCGCCAATGGCGACTCGAGTGACAAAGAGATAGGCTCCAAAGACATAATCCGATTTGGCTCCTTACAGTGTGTCAAGGATGCCCTCCGATGTATTTGCGATGTCAAGGAGATAACTCCCGAGATAGTGGTTTACAGACCATCTCAGACCAAGTCACTGGGCTATTTACGCGCTAAAGTTGCCCGTATATCTACGCCTGGAGCTTTAGACGTGTCTAAGTCAGTCATACGTGCTTTAGCGAAGGACGGTCTCATGGAGGACGACAAAGAGGCCCTTCTCCAATGTAAATCATACTTTCTTTGTTGTTCGTAATCAAGACCTGAAAGCTGGTCATCATAGCTGGGCGAACCCGAGCTGCTTGCGATCTACTTGGCCATTATCTTTCTGCAGGTAACCGAGCTTTGTTATTTGAGTCGTACGAGTGAGTGATATTCATAACTGAGAATCTTAATGATATAACTTGTCGCTAGCTTTACTGAACTAGACAAGTACCTCGAAAAGTCAAGAGTAGAGGTTGTAGCAACTCTGGGTGCCAAGTTAGGGAAGAGCAAAAAAAAGCCTGCTGCTGAAGATAATAAAAAGAGGAAGGCTGGCAAAGGTACTCAAGGCGTCGATAAACTGAAAAAGGCCAACGTCAATGGGATGGCTAAACTGTCCAGCTTCTTTAAAAAGGCATAAAGTTCAAACTCCGCGCTAGCAATCCTTTAAATAGGACTCGCTCTTTGGACTGCGTTGTTTCGCCCGCTCCCCCATGTTGACATCTTATGCTCATAAGGCCGTTCAGACAGACGATAGTACAAATTTAGAGCTCGAATTCGATGACGCCAAACTCGACGTCTGCGCGGGGTCTTCGTCTTTTGATAAAGAATTCCCTGAATCGCCCCAGCGAGCCTCAAGTTCTTACCTATGTTATAATCGACCTCCACGAGATATCAATAAGGGAAAACGTGTCGTATCACTTCCGGACGTGATATCAACTGGGGATGATGCTTTATCTCTACCTTTTGTTGACGGCCCTTCACTCCGGATAGTTTCGCTGCCTAGGTTTATCAGACAACTTCCTCAATCACCATCTCTAGAATATGCTGAGATATCTGCCGAGATAGCATCCCACCTTTCCCTCCAAACAGATCCCACGCATATAGATACATACAACTTGCCTCAGTCCAATATACTCGTAACTCCTCCTCCCCCTCCTTCCCCTGCGTCTGTCATCATTGTCGATAGTAGCCGCCATGTTTTTCAATCTGCTCAAGACTCTGATGACAGCTTTCGTTCCGGGAATGTGGCAGGCGAGTACGAACAATCAACCGATCACGACTGCTATAGATATGATAACTGGGCAAACTCTCCTCCACGACCTATACCGGCGCTACATGGGCCCCTGTCGCTACCTTACGCGCGGTGTCCATCGTGAGTGCTTAGTATCGAATACTAGCTTCTTACGTCAATAATCAGTATGCAGTGGGGCAGAAGGTATCATTATTGAAAATACCGATCTTCCCCGCATTATCTGGGGACTTGATATCAACGGTCAGCAGTCAAGCGTAGTTCAGCATCTTCCTAAGTCTCGGCCCTCAATTCCGAAAATATCGAACAAAGCCCAAGCGATAATAAGAGCTCCGAACCCCAATAACATACTTTCGAATTATACAGACCGCAGTGTGCAAGATTCCAGCCGAACTCAGACCTTGACTTACATGACGAACTGTGGGGAACCTGAACCAACCATGCAATTCCGCGGACCTGTCCCTGCGAAAAAAGAAGGTTTTGGAGTTGACTGCCATAATAATGTCAGTCCACTTCATATACTTTACCAACCGACAGATAAGCTCATCTATAACATACAGAGGTTTGTTCCTCATAATCTTCGTCCAAACGTTTCTTTACATACCCCTACTATCGAATCTTACATGGGAGGATCCCAAGTTACATCTGGATTTCTGCCCCCTACCGTAGATGTCTCCAACGATTATATCATCGAGCAGCGGCAGACTGCCGCTCCTCTACCTACTCCCATAATATGGCCCCTGACTGTCTCTCCCTTGGTGTCGCCAAATCTAGATTCTGGATTTTTTAACACACAGGGCGTAGCCGCAAACAAGTACTCTATCAGGAGATTACCATCTCTTTCACATGGCTTCGACAAAGTAGGATATGTAAATATTGAGGCTGAATCTTTTGTGGGACCCCATCATCATCATCATCATCATCACCATGATGCCGGCCTCTCCAACTTGGGCTCAACATTCGACGCGGACATCTTGCGGAGCCCTTGTTCACACTATCGGCATCTGATCCAAGCCCCTTCTCCTATTGATTACTCGCCTGGCAGTGAAAAAAGCATCGTTACCAAAAACCTTCCGATGCTATCGAGCAAACAGACATTAGCTTCTTCGGGCCAGCAGTTAGAGATGTATGCCGCCCATCGCCACTTTAAAACAGTCATGGAGCAGCAAAGCAATGGCCCCTTGAAATCGGATATACGCGTGTCAAACACCAGGCTCACATCGTCACGCTTGCGTCCTGATGCAGGGCCTGAACTGGGCTCTGGATCAGTCGATACGCCTGAAATGCTACCCAATCAACATGGTGGCACCAATGAGAGCCGGCAGCTCAGAAAGCAGACCAAACCAGACGGGAAGCTTTTCAGCAACACAAGAAAAAGGAATGAAGGAATGCAAAGGGGACAGGAGAAAATGAACGGTGAAGGAGACATGTCCAAGGCTGCACTCAGAACCAATTCAAAGAAGGTGATGCCTAGAAGAGGGCGTCGTAAGATCCTTGGCTCTGGTGATTCTTAGAGTAGTGCATTCGGCCAGCAGCGACGAGACATGAGCAGGTTTTCAAAGTGTCAAGGGCACAACCTATCAGGGAGCTTTTTTTGTTTTAAAATTCGTATGCACCGCCGTCTACAGAGGTATTACCGTAGTTGCGCGTAGCCAATATGTTAAACTTTGACAAAAAGATCTGTGAATTTGTCAACAGGAAGTTTGGAAAGTGAGGCTGCATCCGAAACAGTTTCCAAGATCCTTTTATAGCGAACGTGGTCAGTCAACCCCAGCCTTTCGAAACATCACAGACAGACCTTTGTTGATGAGCAGGGTCGAAATGTTGGGCGATATGCCTGGAAACGGAGGTGTGATTACACTATTCACAGATCAAAGCCTAAACGTACCTCTTGAACTTGTTGACCAACAGAGGAGTGCCCTCAGCCCTCCTTCGCTTGTGTCCAACAGGATATTCAACTTCAACTTCATCGAGTACAGTACCATCATTAAGTTCGACAAGTAGGGCATTGCCAATTGACCTTTTCGCTGGATCATGGTAATCCACGGTGAACCGCTGGTCCTCGACACAATATATTTTGGCGCGAAGTGCGTCGATACGGGGGTCGGCAGCAGCTGCATCAGTACTATGAAAAGACGGGCTTAGTGTTGTTATCTTCAACATTTGCGAAACGCTTACTAGCTCTCAGAAGTAAGTTCGCCAAAGATGAGCGGGTATGCCACCATGTAGTTTATCGCATGACTGGTAAAAGTAAATGATAAAAAAAAGCTCAACACCATTACGCCGCAAGCGGAAACGAAAGCTTACTCTCGATCGGCAAAGTTGTCAAGAGGACCTTGTTTATCGATGATCCTCTTGGCCGCTTCTTGAGTACGAATTCTAACGCTTTTGATATCCTCCGATGTTTTTCCAAGTTCCTTGAGCGTGGCGAAGAGGGTGTGAGCGGCCTCGACAGCCGTTTGCGCATGGAATTCGGCAGGGTATGATATTTTGAAAAGGATGTTCTCCATGATATATGAGCCATAGGGTATTTGGAATTGGAATTGTTGTCCCTGACAGGATGTGGATTGGGGTTTATGCTTTTCGGTGACTTAACAAGTTAAGATTACCTTGAAAAGTACATCGTAAAAGCCCCACGTCTTCGCCGTGAGCACAGAGGGAAGACCTTTTTCACCTTTTTGGACCAGTAAAGCCAAATTTACAGCCCTAGAATTAGCGTCGCCAGCGGCCCAAGACTTACGGGGCCCAGTGTTTGGTGCATGACGATATGTACGCAGGGACTGTCCATCGACCCATGCCTGCGAGACGGCGTCGACAGTTTGATCGCGACTTAGACCAAGCAGTTTGGAGACTACAGCAGTTGAAGCAACTTTGACCAAAACGACATGATCGAGACCAACTCTGTTGAAGGAGTTGAGAAGAGCGAGGGAGCCTTGGATCTCGTGGGCTTTGATCATTGACTCTAAAATATCGCGAACGGTAAGACTCTTTCCTTGACGCGCTAAGTGATCAGCGACGGCTAGAATGGCGCCTAAATTGTCAGACGGGTGTCCCCCTGAAAGGGATACTCAGCAGGCAGCCACAAGAACAAGAAAGAGCGGTGTGTTACATTCTGCGGCCAAGAAACAGTCGTTGAAATCCAACCAACGAATAGCAGCACCAATGTTGAAGGCCCCACGGATGGGATCAAGCTGGTAGTTTGTTCCGGGGACGCGGGTACCTAAAGCCGATTTAAGGAAACGATGATTCTCATGAAGCGACATGCTAACCATTAGGCACGATTGTCCCCTCGACAACAGGCCCTAATAACTTTGTACATTCAGGGAATCTAAGTGCTTCGAGCCCACACCCGATGGTGTCGATGAGGCACAATCTGGCCGTCTCAAAGGCAAGCTCGGAGTCGATAGGGTAATTGTGGACGTAGTCGGCGATGTCCTGCAGCACTTTGTCGGGCTCTGGACGTAAAGTAGACTCTCCAGCGTGTGCAGACATGGTGCGACGTTGCGTGAAGGTAACGTGTCTTATCGATGACCGGGTCGAATTGGCCGAAAGTTGAAATGCAGAAGACTTGGAGTTGGACGTGGACGGAACGATCAGAGTCCGGAGAGCTCCGCTGTTTAATTGACGGAAAAAAGGATTTATGGGTACGCGAACGCGAACAGCCTTTCCACCCAACATCAGTAAGTAAGTAACTGCGACGATTAGAGCTCGGAGCCTGGAAATTTTTACTAGGTAGGTTAGGTCCAATTTCACCCGCATACACGTGACGAGGCATTGATAATTGGGGTACTTAAAATACATGTTGTTCTACTTGATCACGCCGAACGCACCTTCAATAATAGCCCGTTCCCTTGTGATCGTAACGGCGATGGTGGTGATGCGAGCCACGAGAACTATTTTTGGGTAGGTTATCGACATCGTCCTGGGGTGAGATACGTTGTTCTTTTAGGTCACCAGTCCTGGGTTTTGTGGGTTTTGTGATGGTTCCATGATAAACTGGCAACTCCCGCCCACTCCTCTCAGAGCTACGTTTGGAGAAGTCGTCAACGTCGTGACGGCAATGACCGCTGTAAAGCGAATCGAACAAGGCAAAGTTTTCATTGGATTGACATCCAGTGTTGATAGTATAAAATCGCTCAGATGTGCTGCAAAATCCGGGAATATCATCGAGGACTCGACTCTGATGACTGTCTCTTTGTTCACGCTGAATTGTACATGAAAAGGTGAGATGTCATGATGCTGATCTTTGGTGCTCGCACGTACCAAGTCGCGACCGATGAGGGGCGCAGCGTGCACGTGCAGGCCGGAAGCACGGAGCAAAAGCACGACTGATAAGGCCATGAGATAGAAAGTCATGATAATGATGATGATGATGAGAAAGAGCGTATGGGATAGGATGAGTAGTGTAGATGGGGGTGGGTAGGAGGGCTGACCGATGGTTGTGCCCCCGCTCGCCAGGCTTTTATAGATGGTGAAAGTGGCTGACATTATAGACTTTCGGTCCAGCGGTCAAAATCAAAATCATAATCTAATATTATTGTTTAAAGTTAAAGTTATAACCTTAAAGTAACGAATTTGTCTCGAGAAGCAGAACAACATCTGAATTAAAATTAAAACGTCAGATAATAGTAATAATAATAATAATAATAATAATAATAAATCTTACTGTTCACAATCTCAGAAACGCTCTGCCGTGTCACGTCTACTGTAAGGTCAGCCTTCCCTGGTGTCTCATACACATCGTCTATTCCAGGCACGCCTTGAATCTCTCCCCGTCGTGCTCTCAAGTAAAGACCTCTACGGTCAGCCTTTTCACACGCTTCAAGGGGTGTAGCCACATGGACTAGAAAAAAGTTGGCACCAGCACCCCCAGTCTGCAATACAGCCTCTCTAACGGACTCCCGCAGGTGCTCGTAAGGGGCGATCGGCGTAGCTATCACGGCTGCGCCAGCACGTGACAATTCTGCAGAGACGAACCCAAGCCGTAGCGCGTTCAGTTGCCGATCTTCGGGGGAAAAACCAATTCCTGCTTCTGTTCTAAGTCCTATACCTGAATAAAGACAAAGTGCGTAATACCTGGTGCAAGCTCGTGGCGAATAGTCTCCCCAAGCAAAAGGGATGTACTCCGACCGCCCTGCTGATTGAGCGCCACTTGCAGCGCTTTTGCGATTCTATCTTTCCCAGAATTGTAAAGTCCGGTAAGGAGTACTACGAACCCTTGTTTATGGCGGGGAGGATAGCTTTCGCGAAGTACTGTAACGACAGCGCTGATATTTGGCTCAGCTAACGATCATGATGTCGTGAAAACGGGGAAACTTACTCATAACTAAACCAATCAGGTATCGGTGCACCAGTTCTCAATCGCCTACGAAGCTCGGTCCCAGATATATCTAGCGTCTGAACACCTTTTGGAACTTCGTCCACAGGCTGGTACTCATCTGTCGATGGGAGATACGTCATTTGTTGAAAAGGTACCATTTCAATTTGGAGTTCATCGTGATACTGTGTGACGAGGTCCTGAGCATCGTATGGCCCGTAAAAGTCTTTTCCTTGAGAATTCTTTCCAGGCCCAGCATGATCTCTTCCAACGATGAAATGCGTCGCACCATAATTCTTGCGAATTATGGCATGCCATACAGCCTCCCTAGGCCCAGCCATACGCATTGCCTGAATAACAATCAGATCATTCGAAAAGGTGTACAATAATTGCAAATGACTCACAAGGGGTAGAAGGGCGAGATGTCCCATACCATTTGGGTATTTGGCCATAATGGCTTCGTATACACGCACTCGCGTATAGTGATCCACATCTCCGGGCTTTGTCAAGCCAACCACAGGGTGAATAAGGACATTCTAATGAAATTTGGGCGTCAGAATCAAGTTGCGTAGACTACAATACACGAACCGCTTGCCGTTGTCGTGCAGCACGGACTGTAAGCTCTCGATGTGCACGATGCATCGGGTTGCGAGTCTGGAAAGCGACAACTTTTCGCCAAGAAAGTTTCCTGAAGTGTGAACGCAGTTCAGTTGGAGTATCTACACAGAAGTCATAGTTTGATATTAGCATATCTGGCGAACGTAAAGAAAAAGGACGGACATCGGAGAGCGACGTAATCGAAGTGGGCAGGAGGTTGAATTGCTTGTACCTTGCCACCAATGTACAAATCCTGTACACGATTGCGCAGATAGGACACAGATGGGTGGGCGGGGTCATCGGCACCAAAAACCTTGATGGCTTCCTTTACTCTGTCAGGTGAGTATATGTCGTCCACTGATCAAGCTGTTAGGGAGAGCAAAGGGCAGATATCTAACATTTATGCAAACCTGTAATGATGGCTAGAGGCTCATCGTCGCGGGGATCTCTTAGCGTGATGCGTGAGCCTGAGGCTATCGAGAGCCGCTCAGCAGCGTCCTGTGACACATCAAGAGTAACGGGGATAGGGAACAAAACGCCGTCTGCTAGTCTTAGGTTCTCAATAACGCTGTGGCTCGGTCAAATCAAGTTAATGGGATGCTAGAATACCGGGCTAACCTTGTATAATCGCGTTCGTTCATGAACCCCTCAAGGGGGCTGAAGCCACCATTTGTGATCAATTCGAGATCGCAAAGCTGGCGCTAAACAACGCTTGTATAACAGTCTTCCCCTTTCTGGGTGGCAGAAATGACTCACCTCTGTCAGTATAATATCAGGAAGCCAATGGGACTCTTCTTTGAGCTTGGCAGATATTTCCACATCCCTGGCTACAAGATCCTACAAGGTCGTTGTCAGTATCAATATATTGTACGACCCATCCTGTAAGACAGTAAAGACCTTGAGGATGCCGCCATGAGGAGTATTTGCCATTTGGAAAGCGAGGGGTACGATGGTTAGGAAGGAGTAGCTTGAAAATCGGAGGCATTGTGTATAAGTATAGGGTTCCAAGAGGGCAAGAGGTCAGGATGACGTGCGATTGATGATTCGAAATCACGCAATCCGTCGTAGAACTTGTGTGCTCACTGCTCTGGTCAGCTCTACAATGAGTACCCATTTGAAATACATACACGGACCGGCACAAAGCTGGCCTGTATTAGTTATATCCGTCAACGAGCAATCTGAGTTTGTGGGCGTTTATGTTATTATTCCTACATTAAATGTACAATCCGAAACTGTCACGATGAAGCCAGAGAGAGCATGATTGGGCTGATAGAAGTCGTTATTCTTACTTGTCCCTGGCACACCCCATCATTATGCGATGGTCTTTGACCCCATCCAACCCAGCCTACTAATACGTTGGCCGATTGTTGATCAAACTGGCATTTTCGCTGCCGTCGCTGCCCAAGAGGGTCCATGGATGAGGGAAGATAGGTGCTCGGTAGGTTCACCTTGCCCAGCTTACTCTGGACGTTGAACGCCCCTTCGTAATACCTGTCTAGAGATACTTCCGTCTTGCCATCAGTATTCTGCACAGTGAGCTGCAGAGGCACTGGTGGGGTCGAGTTTGTGTTGGTAACTTGGAATGTCAAGGGTCCGTTGAACGTCTTCACATCGGCGATGAATGCAAAGTTGTGCGGGAAGGAGTGACGGGAGGGAGCCACTAATACAACCTGTGCATCAATCGCACTACATGTGTATAGTATAAGTTAAGGCCGTGTATGGAGAGAAATCAAGTCCTACCCATCACCAGTATCCAACATCAATGAAGTTGGAGTTGTCGCCGTCGGAAGGTATTCCAAAGTTATGTTAGTATCAATGTTGCTACAAAAGAGTTCAAAGATCAATCGTAAGAGGCAAGTGGATCAGATACCCTTTGATGCTGTCCAGAGATAGAGATGCTGTGGCATAAAACCCGCCAATAATGGAGGCATAAGAGTTTTTTACTGAAATTTTGGTGGCCTTGACGGACTAAGGGGAAGAGAATGTTCAAAGGGTGCAAGCAGGCGAAGACAAAGGTCGAACCTCGACAACGACATCATAGCCACCACCTTCGATGACGAGATTCTTTATCGTTAGATGATTCTGCAAGTCTCCAAAGTTATGCGTATACCCGGGTAAATATGTGATAAAATTCTCGACGTATGGTGGCGGTGGCTCTTTACTGGGGAGCAAAACGTGAATATTGACGCTGATAAAATCCATGTTTTTTAATTCCTTGGACACCTGGGACAATACCTGTCAGTAAAAATTGGCCATGGGAGGAAAGGCAGCGTACGTATACAAGAAGCCCTCTATCATTTCCCGTGTCAGTGAAGCAGGCCGATAGATGTTTCAGGAGATCCTTGGTGGATGCAAAGGCCTCAACTTCGAAGATAGCTTTCGTAGCAGAAGGGTCCGAGTTTATATCCACAGTTAAGTACCCATTCGAAAAGCTCGTGTTCGTGGTTAAAATAGAGATGTTGGAACGGATGTTAAAGGACCCCGAATAGTCGAAGGTATGTTTAACCCTTCATTGCGCTTGTCAGAAAAAAAAAGGACTAAATGCAACCAAAGACAGCCTACTGTGCTACGGAAAACGGTGGTCCATTTGAATCTATGTTATCCCATCCACATTTTGCTGAGTGGTCAAGAGTCCAGGTGTTTGAATTGGAAAGAGTTGTGGAAGGTCCCGCGGCAGGATTATTGTCCCATGAGATAGGACCAAAGTTGATGGAAGTATCAGGTTGCTTCTGTTTCTTCTATGTATATGCGGTGCTTAAACACAGGGGAACTTAAACAATGAAGTGGACATACCACTAAGATGATGGGTACTCCAATGGCGACCGATAAAATGACATATATGACGAGAGAATATAATACTGCGCGCCACAGCTTTGTATCAGACGCCTTGCGAGATGTTGACCTTACTATAAGCTTTTGACGGGCCTCCGATGTCTCGTAGTCGGGAAGGGGAGAGTCTGAGCGAGCTGCTACTTTATCTGGGAAGCGTAGCGTTATACCCCCCGACAATGCATCTTGTAGCTGCTTGGACTGGGACTCTTCAGCATCCAGTATGATCATAATGGGGATCAACAGATTTTAGCCCGACGAATATGACGACGACAGCATGAAAGTTGGTATTGTTGTGTGAATTACAGAGCTTGTCGGGCTACGAGACAGAATAGGTAGTTGCTTATGTAAGGCTACATCTTACACAGCTTTTAATTTATTTGCGCAACACAACATGATAAAATGGTAAAGTTACATTGCTACTTGTAGATATGGTAGGTATACTATATGATGCGCCTTCAGAGTGCCATTAGAGCTCAATGTGAGTTCTGCCAGGCCCGTTTTCCTTTCCAGATGACTTAAATATCGATAGCAAAGCATGGACGCCGCTATGTAGACAGTCCATTAGATATCCTAGACAGTGTATCGTGCTGCTTCTGCAAACGCGAATTAATGCAGAAATACGAAGTTGTGCCTCTTCAAAAGCATCAATAAAGGGGTCCTGTCCTACATGAGGCGAGGGCTGAGGCTGGTTTGCAAAAGTCAGGATGAATCATAAACTTTACAGGAAAATGACGTACTTTACTAGCTTTCTGAGGTGGCTCTGTTTTGGTAGAATCATCTGAGTCTGGACGATTCATCGAAGACCATATAGCACGGAATTTATCAACAGCGTCTAGGCTTTCCACGAAGCGATGCAGGGTATTGATGAGAGCGACAACTTCAGAACGTTGCAGTAAGTTGGCATTGGTTTGAGGACTATTCCAACGATTAATAATGGGCAAAACCTACAGCAAGAGGGAAGTTGGAAATGCTTACTCAAGAGCATTTTCATCTAGCTCAAAAAGTATTTTCATTGCTGTAGCCAATCCCGTAATCTGCACCTTGCCCCATAAACGGCATTTGGCACATCCTACACAATCCATGATGCGGCTAACATTTCGAAAATGGCTTTTGAACTCTTCTTTCAGCACCTACAAATGCAGTTAAGATATTATCCGAGCTCAAGAAAATAAGGTCTTACGTTGGCGTTCTCTCCCCGAAATAAAACGGTTTCGTCGAATTTTCCAACATTTTGTGCGATACCAACAACCCTCCCTATTCGAGACCATGTTTCTTGATCATCTTCGTGGGTGCCCGTAGAACAGTAATCATATGCCGATAGATACGGCCCAAGGCGATATACTGCACGAAGCAGGAGAACTGTATTGAAATATATGTATTGTAAGCGTTCTGGATGAGACGCTACTCTTTTGATGAAGCAGTCCACATTTGGGGCCTGTCGGATTGTCAGCTGCTTGGTATTTAAAAAAACATCGTGTCATACCCAAACGCCAGTTGTTTGATTAAGATAATCAAGGCATATATGCGTCGATATGGAGGCATGTAGGCCTATCATGGACAATGAGCTGTAAAAAGGAATAAAGTGGGTCTAAACTCACCTGAAATGACCTTGTAGTAAACCCGTTTTTCCAGACAGTGCTGATTATGGGCTATCTCATTATCGTCGTCACTAAACACTTCGGTCATAGAGTCCGGAAGAGACACAGGTGCAGGTGATTTTCCATCCATTAAACTAATCTCGGATATGCCGAAACAGTTCTCCTCATATATTGAGCGCCATATTCGATGTGCGTCAGGTCCCGAATAACCGGTGAAACGCTCTGGTACAAGTGAGAGGTCGAAGTATTCACCATCTGCGATGAGTAAGCAGAGAGGACAGACTGAGTGTACACGCTGCACTGACCAGTATGATCGTCTAGGAAGCAAAAATCGGCGTCTCGATAATAGCATCCAGGTAATTGGTGATGCTTGTAAACATCAGTATAGTGTAAGGCTATGATAGAAACCACATACGCTTTCTATAGGGGATGGGTCCACCTTGCTTAGTGTTGCTGAACGCCATCTTTCTGGCACGTCAATCTATACAATGTATCAGAAATATGATTGTGATGAAAATGAGACTGCTCGCCTCATCCACAGTGTTTATCGCACAATCAGGATTTTTACAAAATCCATATTCATCCCAGAAAGGACATTCTCTATAGATGTCAACCTGACATCGTAGAACGGTAAGTAAAATAAAGACGGGAGGTTGTAACGACCTACTTGAAAGTACTTGAAGAATGGCAACCGTACAAGCTCAGACAGGTCGCTGAGAAGATCTTGGTTTACGCCATCAACGCTTTCATAGTCGCACATTGTTGCATCGATTGGGCCTGTTGGCTACACTAGTTTTATATGTCTGATGCGGCTACGAGAAACTGTAGACGTACCTTGTAATTCTGACATTCTGAATGTTTCCTTGGACGACTTTCAAGGATCTCGTGTATTCCTTTTCTGGTCAAGGCTTCTGAAAGTGATGAGGATGAGGATGCCAGTACGACGTGCCCCACCAGGCCCAGTAATAGCAGAGTGGTGCATGTTGGAAATATCGGCTTCATAAGTTGGCTGGGCCCAAACTGCGTCCGGGATAGATGCGACGCCTTTTGAAGGCTCAAGAGAGCTCAGACTTGTATAGGTGGTGGAACCAAGTCACTCGAGTCCCTGGTTGAACACGTCTACTTACCTCCCTTGAGCCCTGGACGGCAGCCTCGGCTGTGTCCTTGAATGGTGCTGACATCACGTGTAAATAATAAACATTGTAACAGACCCATAAAATACATATGTACAAATCCGAATTGCTGGCAAGTACTGGAAGTCGTAGCCCACTGAGTCCAACTGGTTTTCTGTTTACACGGAAGACAGTCTAAAGAAACAAAAAAAAGAAGAAAGTTGCATGAGCTTGGATCGCTTGGATGAGATGACATACTATAGATCTATTAGTGCCACGTCGTAATATTCCCACGGTCAGAGTATATGTAAAGAAGAGGGGTCACTGTGGGATGAGGTGTACAAAACTTACCACGAACCACATATTCTGCTTGCAACTCGCGTTGGTCAAGGTCTTCTTACTGAATCTTCGCGCAGGTCTTTAACCGTCAAAGGCTTATCGTTCTTCGGACACCCGTAAACCACAATATCATGGCTCTCTCTGCCGCCGAACTTCAGGTGCGCTCTTTACTACTGGTTCTTTTCTGTTCTCACTTTACAGATGTTTCTTACAGAGGAGGCACCAGCTTGAAGGGGCGCCTGACCCATTCCCCTCTCTTGTAGAGCCATCTCCTACGGTTTTCAAGTCTCAACTTCCTACTCAGAGGGAAGTCGACACGGACTCGCAGTCTGCGTTTCCTTCACTTGCACCTTCGGCTCCTGTATCTAGCAATGTTCCCAAGCCCGTCTGGGGCTCCGCAGCTGGACCTCGTATAAAACCCACCGTTATCCGGAGTCCGGTCTTTACGGAATCGTTCACTCTATCCGTAATGGACCTCTCCAACTCAGGGAAGGACGGTAAACCTGCCACTCTCGGAGAGGTCATGAAACAGGTCATAGCAAAATACAAGGTCAAGATTGAGGCATCCACAAATCAAAAGACACGCCAAACTACGTTCCACATCAAAGCAGATACTCAGAAGGAACTTGACAAGGCGAAACGTAGTCTTCTGGCACTCCTTAGTCCTGTGGTGAGTGGCATGCTATCAACCACCACGGTCAATCCTTATGTCGTATTAGATTACACTGACTATCCAGGCACCTGTCTCTACCATTTCGTCCATCATAGGTGTCAAAGGTAAAGCCAATTTCTGTGTAATCATACGCGACTCATGGCTCTCAGGTGCTATGCTCAAACAAATTCGCGACCAAACTAGCGTCAAGGTTGATATTCCACCCAGGGATTCTCTCCCCGTTCCTAATGGCAATCAACATGCGAATGGTTCCGTTTCTGGCAAAGTAACCCCTTCATCCTTAGAAGATGATGAAGAGGTCACTGTCCCCGTTACTCTTGTTGGACCCCAGCCCCTCGCATACGAGGCACAGGCACTCATCAATAAAATCATCGCTTCCAAGACCTCCAAGGTTGTACAACGCGTTAGAGACATTGCTCCTCATGTCCTTCCTTTCGTTGTTGCCCAAAGGCCCGCGTTTTTGGCTGCAGCGGAAGGTGGTGAAGTTAACTTGGCTCTCAGCATTACTGCACGAGAAATCACTGTCAATGGCGAGCGTGAGGCAGTCGCCCGTGTGACAGATACAATTCGGGCAACTATCAATGAATTCACCAACGACCTAGTTTCTATCAAGATGATGCTTCCCAAGCCCCAGCATCGGCTTCTCTCTGGCAAGGGTGTAGACGAGATCATGGCCAAAAGCCGATGTGCAACAGTCATCTCCGGCTATGATGACCCTAGTGAGGAAGTCACTGTGTGGGGACGACGCGAAGATCTACCTGCTGGCCTTGCTGCGGTTATGGATCGTGCTCGTTCTCAGTACATCCATGAGTTCTTCCTTCCAAAACCCATCGCTACTTCGAAGCAGATCTTAACATACATGGTTCATATTCATTATGCTAAAACGTTGCATACCGCCCACCCCGGTGTATCTGTATTTTTCCCCAGTCTTTCCGCTGTCGAGAAAGCTCAGACTCTCAAACTCGACTTGACTGGGCCGAAGCATGCCGTCGATGCGGCCGTCAGTCAAATCTCGGAGCTGATTGGAAAGTTGACTGGCGCTACCAAGTCAGTGAACATCGATTGGCTCGTTCACCGCATCATTATCACCAAGAATGCTAAAAAGTACGTCTGTTTATCCAAACTTCAGGATGTTATCTTACCGTTAAGACTACCTATAGATTGAAACAGCTTCACGATGCTAATAACGTTTTGGTCATCTTCCCTAACGAGTCAGAAGAGCAGTCCACGGTCGTTTTGGTTTATGACCCTTTGTCACCTTCAGCATCTCTATCGCCTGACGACAAGAAGAATCTTCTTGATGATGCCGAGAAAGAAATACTGAAATTGGCTAAGGATGCTGCTGATGTCAAGAGCGAAAGAGTCTCAGTTGAGACGCGCTGGCACGACGCCGTAGTAGGCCGTGGCGGAACCACGTTGAACGCGTGAGTTATCTAATAATCTCTGGGAGGGGGAGGGGCTGATTGAGCTGAAATACGCTTAAATTTCAGTCTCATCGGTGAACACAAAACCATCTCTATAAAAGTCGGCCTCGAAGCTGGGGACCCATCCACAAACGACGTCATTCTCGTCCGTGGTGCCAGCGAAGATGTCGATAGGGCTGTTAAGGAAATTCTTAGAATTGTAGAAAACGCTAAGAACGATGAAATTGTGAACAGTTACGTAAGTGGACCATTTTTAGAGGTATTCGCGCAGTTTAAACCCTTGTTCGCCAGTCTACGGAATTCGACATTGACAAAGAGTATGTGGGGCGTATGGTCGGTGCGCATGGTTCTGGCATCAACAAATTACGCGATCAACTTGGGGTCAAAGTCGATGTTTCCGATGATACTGATGATAAGGAGAAAGAGACCGGTAGGAAAAAGAAAACCATTCATCAGAGGTCCAAAGTCAAGGTCAGAGATGAAAGAAATGACCACGGTTAACTATCATGCTCAATATTCACAGATCACTGGCCGCCAGGAGAATGTGGAAGAAGCAAAGAGACGAATTTTGAATCAGATCGAAAGACTGGTAAGCTACTTCATCATCATGTATTATTTAGACAGTAACGAGTCCGATAGGCCGATGAAACGTCCGAAATTCTCAAAATTCCCAGCCAGTTCCATTCCTCTTTGATCGGCCAAAGTGGCAAGTACGCTATCCGACTTGAGGAAAAGTACTCCGTCAAGATCACGTTTCCTCGCCAATCGGCTGAGAATGGCGAAGGCAGGACACGGGAACAACTCAAAACAGACGAAGTACTTATTAAGGGTGGCAAGAAAGGTGTTGCGCTCGCAAAGTCGGAGCTTCTCGACGTAAAAAATCCCGTCTAATTCATCTTTTCTTACATTCATCATCCTGGTTTAGGCCGCAGAATTTGAGAAAGAGTCTAACAACATCCTCAAATTCACGGTACCTAACCGTGCAATTGCCCGCATACTGGGTAAAGGAGGGGCTTCAATCAATGAGATCAAGGATAACACCGATGCTCAGATTGATATTGAAAGGACCGAAGACGCTGGTTCTTCTACCAACGTCACGGTTCGTGGTACGAAGAAGGCCATCAATGCGGCCAAGGCAGCGATCCTTGCTATTGCAGATCAGGTAGCTGAGGAGATCACTGTTACTGTAACGGTGGAGAGCAAGTTCCATCGGTCGTTGATTGGTGCTGGCGGACAAGGCCTCAAAGACCTCGTCACACGCTCTGGTGGCCCTTCCGACATGAAGCTTCAAGCTGGACTTATCCGATTGTGAGTATTGTCATAAACTCTTAGAGGAGCCAGCCCTCATTTTGAGTTAGCCCCCGTCATGGCGAACCTTCTGATGAAGTCAAGCTTCGAGGAGAACCCAAATTAGTCAACACGCTCAAAGCAGAACTTGAGAAGGCCGTGGCTACTCTTCGTGACCGAGTCATTCTCGGCGTGGAAATACCAGCTGCCCAACACCGCGCCCTTATCGGTCGGGGCGGGCAACACCTGAACGACTTACAGAACAAGAGAGATGTCCAAATTCAGTTCCCTGGTTCTCGTTCCTACCATCAAGTTGGTGATGCAGAAAACACTGCAGATATAATCAACGTAGACACGGCAAACCTCGTCAAAGTTACTGGTTCTCGCACAGCTTGTGAGGCAACTATCGAAGAACTCAAGGTAATCCACCTGCTACTCACTTGGTATCACGCAATTGACTTCCTATTCAGCATCAAGTCAAGCCTCCTGTACCCGAAGGAATCATCGCGACGGTATCCGTACCTCTCAAATTTCACCATGCCATCTCGCAACAAGGCAGCTTCTTCCGTACTTTGCGTTCGTTTGGTGTACAGGTTGACCAATCACAACAACCATCCAGATCCGCTGTCCCTTCCAAGCCGGCACCTGCAGAAACGCCATCCGCGCGAATTGATGAAGTCGAAGATGAATCGGCCCTCAAGGTAGCATGGGAAGTCGTTCCCAATTATCAACATGCGGAGGATGGAGATTCGGTTTGGACGCTCAAAGCTCGTGATCAACAAGGGCTGGAACGCGCCCGAAAATTAATACAGGAAGCCATCATCCATGCAGAACGTATGTCTCATGTTGGCTTCCTTACCTTGCCCGATAGATCCGTATTTCCCCGGATTGTTGGCTCCAAGGGAGCCAACGTAGCACGTCTTCGTACTGAGACTGGTGCAGATATAACTGTCAGCAGGGATGATGGTACAATCGTTATTATCGGTAAGCCTTTGAACGAAACTTCCGAATAAGTGCAATCATACTATATTGTGATGGCAGGCTCAGAATCTGCTATTCATGCTGCCAAGGATGCCATAATATCAGTGGCGTCCAGCCCAGGCAGACCTCAGCGCCGCAATCAGAATGGATAAGTTGGAGGATTATTAAATTAACAGCGCGATATAGTTCATTTTATAAATCACCTTGGAAATGGGACACCGTTAGTTACATAGCCGCCGTTATGATGGAATACATCAATGAGAAGTAGCCTATTACTGCTCCCGATTCCCCAAGAACCATACTCTATTTTGAAGATAGCAGCACACCACAGCACACATAATGTGGAGACATTTCAGTCTTGGAATGTTAAGGGCATAATCACTCCGCCATCGGAACTCCTTCCACATCTTCATCTATAGGCACACCATCAATGTCTTCGCTAATGGGCAATCCGTCTAAGTCCTCGTCAATCGGGCTGCCATCAACGCTGGGGTTTGATCGTTCTCGGCTAACACCCCCTGGTACCGGTTTCTCGTTTGTAACACCATCGACAGGAAAGCCGTCAAAATCGTCAACTGGTTCTCCGTCCATATCCTCGTCTGCGGGTTCTCCATCAAGATCGCTCCCTATCTCCATAGGTTCGCCACCGTCAGGTTCCGTGGATGTTGGGCCCCCTGCTGGCGTTGCAAGCCTGAAGGTACTTGACTTGAAGCGCGAAGTATACACCTCAGGTTTAGGCTCAACGTCCACAATAGCACTCTCCTTAGCTTCCGTGCTTTCTTTAGGTGACCCATCCAGCCGCAACCTTAGTTCAGTGGTAAAATCGACAGGAAATACGATCAAGTTCTCCCAGATGTCTACAATTGCAGTGATCTGTCTTTTGAAAGTTTCTGCAGTGATTCTTCCGGGAAACGAATGGTAGATGTTCGCAAGGTGGTCGAAAACAATACCGAGCTTCGATTGAAATTCTAGACGGAATTTCCATGCGCTTGGAACTGAAGTAGCGGAATTATGAAGGATGTCGCAGATCAGATGGAGGCGCGCAACCTTGCGAGGAACTGCAGTCCCATCTACAAGTAAAGAGGCAACAATTATATCGGCAACCTTAAGGGCTGTGTTGAGTAAAAATTACGAAGGACGAGCAACGCTGACATACTTCATGGGCTGCTTCGGCATGCTCAAGACTGAAAGCCATGCAACGAGCAATCTCTCCTCTTTTACCAGATAAGGCGCGAAGCATTGATTCGAATCTACGACGTGCTAGATTTCCGAGCCGAGTTTTCCGTACCCTTTCACGTTCCGAGTCCTCAGCAGAGTCAGTAGAGTACACCGAATTATAACCCTGTAGCATATATGAGTACTCGATGTGCAAACATAAACCCCAAAAGAGACATTCCTCATCATCAAACTCTGACTGCAGTGATTGCTCAGACTCAACGAGACCACGATAAAAAGCGTGACGGCGGTGCTGATGACGGTCAAGGTACGAATAGATACATAGAATGAACTCACTTTTCGATTGGTCAGGAAAGTAAATTTAGGATTACTCTGTTCGAATTCACGTAATTTTTGTTCATAATTAGCACCGTGGCCTTTGACTTCGGCTGCGACAGCACGTATGAAGGTATCCGTCACCACTTCCTCCTCTTCTACATGTCCACGATTGCGAGGGCTTCGGGATTGACGTCGCCGTGGCGAACGACTGTGGCGGGATCTACTATAGGACCTCCGTGAGCGTCTTGAACGAGAGCGGCTTCGATTCCACGTTGGGCTACGAGAACGCTTCCTGTGTGCTGGAGAGCGCGAATGAACCCCCTCCCTTGAACGACTTCGACTTCGACTACGACTGCGGCTTGTACTCCAGCTTCTCGGTTTAGAAGCGTCGGAGACTAGTTATTGTCAATACAATTCCTTTTCGTGACTGGTGAAAACGAGACTAACTATATAGAGGCTTGGCTGCGACAGGTACAGCCTTGCTCCATCCAACGCGAAGAATAGAGCCCCCCCAATCAAAGCCATCGAATTCACGAAGTGCATGCTCCGCATCCTTTCTTTTCATGAAAGAAACAAAACCGCTGAGTCCGGCGCTTTTGTTCCGGCGAGAAGCAGTCATATCAGCACCCGGACCTAACGATGCATCAGCCCGCGGCCACATAACCTTCACCTGACAAGACGGTTTTAGGGAAATAGATTTATGATAGACAATAAACAGCTAACAGAGCCGACAGGGCCGATTCTTGCAAAGAAATTGCCTAATGTCTGCTCTGTGACGTGAGGTGGTAGGTTTGCAACGAAGACGTTTGAAGTCTGGCGTTTTAATGTCAGCAACCATTGTCGACTTATTGGCCAGAGTAATTTACTTGCGGATCGCCCCGATCTTTACTACCGCTTTGACCCTCATATGCTAGGTAAGACAATGAGAGTGTTAACACGCATGCTGCATAGGAACACCTACCAGCCATTGCAGTCACAGACCGGCCATGCCCTTGTGCTAGAAGTGAGAGTTCAGCACCTAAATGAGTAGCTCATGGGAGGATTTAGGTACCGTGCCGAGAAAACTTTGCTTCACGTTCGGCTTGGTCCCTGAATGGTTTGAGTTATGTCCGCAGGTAAACCAAAAAGTAAACACACTTCTTTATCTCCTCCAAAAATGCGTCCATAGCTCGTTTTCCTTTCGGCTTTGGCCCGACATTTGAGAGAGGTGAAGGCGACTGATTGTAGAGCTTGAGACAAATGGTAAGGAAGGAAGCAAAAAAACACACTCGGTTCAGGGTAGCTCCTGCGCGAGGTTGGTCTGGAAAGGACTTGTCGTTGGGAGTATATGCGACCTTGGCTTCAGTCGATGCTTTAACAAAGCCAGGGCCTCCTCTCTTTTTGCCGACATCTTCTCCTTCAAAGGCGTCGATGAACTCGGCGTAAGCCTTGGCAGCATTAGCTTCCTCTTCCCGTTTTTTTGCCTCTGCGGCCTCTTGCTCCTTTTCTCTGCGGGATTTGCGTACTTTACCAGCGGTATATTGTGACAGCTTTGCATCGTCGACGGTCTTTTGCTAGTTGATAAGGAATGGTTGGTAAGTGTGAAAGGAGAGAGAGCAGGAACTCTATCCATCGCACTGGAAACGAAGATTCTTCCTCGTCGTTATCGAAAAATGTCGCTAATCTTGTTTTCGTTTTATCCATTGTAGTGTAGTGGATGGTAGAAACAGAGTGAAGAGGACGAGTGACGTGACAAGTCACAAATATATCTAATTTTACATGAACATACTACCCAGTCCCCCCTGTACATACGCCATGGGCTTCATTGGTGGATGGGGCTTCGCATCAAACTGGAAGTACTCTTGGCTGCCAGTCCAATCAATACGGATCTGAAAGCGCCATGAGGGTTTAACGCAAAAAAGAGGGTGACAATTACTTACAAATGCACCCTTATTCCCTGACTGATCGACATAATTCGGCGCAGAGAAAACCTGTAAAAATCGATAAAAACATGTTGTTCTCAACGAAAAAAAACTTGGCTTACCGTGGTACAAAGGCCGTCATGTTCCACCTCGTATCCATCTGTGAACCACAAGTTAACCAGTAAAACGAAACAACAATAATCGAACTTACCTTGCCGAACTTCATGACTCCGAATGATTCCAGTGACACCGTTTAAAGTGCACCAGTCCTTTGTAACATCGGGTCCGAATGAAATGCCGACACCCTGATAGGATAAATATAAAAAGGAGAAACACTAGTTAGAATATGTGCTCACGCGTTTACTTGGACCCCGACCCGGCGCATCCTGCGGATCAGTCCAGAGAAGCTAATAATGTTGAGCACTTGTACTAGCAGAAGAGCCTTGAACGCCTTACTTCACCTAAAAGGCGCTGGAGTTGAAGTTAACGACAAACCAAATCGGGAAACTTACACATTAGGCCTTCTTGACCAGGCTGCCTACCTATCCTATCTATCTTACGCACATCTTCCAACGTGACCCCATCCTTGCTGAAGAGGCCACCATGCACCACAAAATACCTTCTCATGCCTTGTGGCGATAGGATGGATTTCCCTTTGGAAACCGGTGGCTGTGTTGCACTCACAAGAGTTGCGAGGGGTACTGAAAAGTAAAATAAAAAGAGACATTCAATGAAAAATTCACAGCCACATAAAGGTATACCTACACGTAGTGAATACATGGGCGAAGAGCTGAGATAACCTCAGACACGGCCAGATGTTGGTAAGGCACCGCTCACCTTGTAAGACTGTTCGCCGTGTTTGTGTTTTGCCTCTCCTTCAAAACCGTATGTTCGATTCATCTCCTTTGCTTCATGATTGCCCCTGTTGATAAACATATAATTTGGATACAACCCTATGAATTTCGTCATTCTCCGCGGGGTGTACTCAACAGGAAACCTCTCACATTTATACGCAAAGGCCGTCAAGATGACTTCGATAGACCAAGAACCCCGATCCACTAGATCGCCATTCATCAAAAGGTAGTGTTTTTCAGTGGGTTCTTTTGTTAAGGAAAAGAGATGAAGCAGGTCATAGAATTGGCCTAAACACAGGCGGAATTAGATCGTCAACGCACGCAATGTTAGAATTTACATACCATGGACATCTCCGATAACATCACACGTCACCCCATCGTTCAGTTCAACATTAACCAAACTTTCTGTTTTTGCGAAATGCTCATATGCACCCAACACAATTTCCCAAACATAACGTTTAGGCAGCGTTTTTCCATCCTTGAACAACTGAATCATAGCTCGGATAAATTCGAGAGTGATACTATATTTTCCGTCCTGGACAGCGAGCTTAGGCCCACTATAAGTTTTATCCATATCGCAGCCACCTATAGGAGTATATATCGGATGACAGGTAGTGAGTCACGAACTACATACCTTCCGCTATTATCTCATAGCATCTCTCAACAGCACTCTTTTCTTCTTCCATCTCAATAGCCTGACAAAACCTTGATCTTCACAAGCACATCAAAATATGATATAGTCGTAATTACCTTTTCGAAATCGATCTTCCGCATCAGTTTCTGGGTTGACACCAGCTGCGTTCGAACAGTCTCGTTTTTGGGCTCCAGAATTAGGATTTTCTTAAAATCAAGAACAGCAGATTGAGGCTTTAAGATCTGCATGTAACATGTTGCCCGACTAATGAAGTACGGTATTAGATATAAGATAGGTTTAGTGGACAGAACGTTCGTACCGATAGTACGCCTTGACATATTGGGGATTGAGTTGGATTGCTTGTGCTAAACGTCGATTGAAAATAAGCTCAATACATGGGCATATGTATGCACTGACTAGCGTCGGAAAGCGCATATCCGTACTCCTCCAACTTCATCCGTGTATAGGCCCTATTACACCATAACGTTGAATCACTCGGATTCTTCTCTATGGCCTCGGTGTAAAGCTTTGCCGCGCCGGGAAAGTCGTGACCTAGTAACAGAATATCATGTAAATAAGCAATCTCGTGAGATGGGAGGCAAAAACACTAACTTGTAAAGGCTGTATTTGCTTCAACTTTGAGGCGTATGGCCTCGTTTATATCTTCTTTCGAGGCCGGGACAGGCTCCAACGAAAGACCTTCAAGCTCAGGAGATGGCGCCGATGATGGGAATGTAGATGTAGATGTAGCAGGTGAGGAAGCAGAAGACACAGACGTAGTGGCGCTCATTCCGATATATTTTGCGGAGAAAGTCAGTTTACTCGATAATTCTCACGGGGTTCCGCACAAGTGAAGAAAATTTCATCGTTCCATCTTAAGCAATATGCATAAGTTACGGGAGCGCTCGGGGAAGACGTGTAACAAAAGAGGTTCTCAGAATGATAGAAAACCGATTACCAAGGACTACGATAGATTATGTTTTCGCATAATCGCCTAGTCAAAAGATGGAGGGTATAGATTGGTTATTTGTACAAGCTATAAGAATCTGTCCTAAGTCCATTCTAACAGCTGGTAAATGAGAAGGCAACCAGTGCGTAAATTATAAACATGTCGCTATTTCGGCTTGTCCTCAGCATTGCAGATGTCCAGATTGAAATATTTTCCGAGACGCAGTTCGGGATCATAAGCGTTGATGTTTTGGAGCCATCCATTGAAATATTGATGCAGACTGAAGACCATGTAACATCAGTATAAGCTCTAACAGTTATTTGGACCAAACATACTAATCACAGTTATTCTGACATCTGCAGCAAGGGCCTTTAGCCGCTTTAGTGGCTTCATTCTTAAAAAAAGAGTAGTTGTAGTTGTCCCCATGGTGTTGAAATAGTTGGTAATGTACGCACGTAAGTCATACCCTTTCGCCAACCGTTATAATTACCGACGGATGTGATTAGATTGCCATTGTTCTCTTTCAGGAGCTTTACAAAAAGTCTTGCAGCAGTGCGGATATTAAACCCCTATGATAAGAGTCAATGAAAAACTCAAAAGTGGACATTAGAGTATACGAACAGGCTCACGACATTCCTCCACAGTGTCTGTGCCGCAATTTTCTCTTGCAAGCTGCATCACCCCTACCTCCCCTCCCGCTCCCATCTCTTTTGGATTGCAACTACTCTCATGAAGGGCAAAAGCTCCTATGAGGATGGGTGGAAGATCAAGCTCCTCAGCTACCATGTTGATCGTGCTAATAAGGTCACGGCAGACGCTGAATGGACCGTCAGGCGTAAGAGGCTTATAAACCAAGTTCGTCATGTTGAGATAAGGGGGATTCCATCCACCTGCGTCTTCGAGACCGCAATTGAACCAATCAATACTTCCGTTAGGGCCAGTGGTAGCAGTAATTTCAGCTGCAAAGTGGCAAATTTTAGACCGGTCTGTCATTTACATTTATAGAGGGGCTTACACACCTGTCGCTCCGCGGTCAGTGCAGCTAGTGGCATCCCTACTAGTCTTTGGGGGCTAAAGAGGCTCGCTTTTAGGCGGGAAGCAATGTCCAATACCAGACAACAAGCACTCACAATCCCCACATTGCGCCTGACTTTAATCATGCGATGATAAACGACGGCGACACTTGAGTGGCGGGAGATCAGGGCGCGACTCTCAAGAAAATGACCTGCATTGGCAGCCCAAGCCATAGTCAAAACGGCCAGTATAGTAAAGATCTTCATGATGGTAAAAAGGGAAGAGGACGTGGTACTTTCACCCCCCCAAAAAAAAAAAAAAAAAAAAGAGGGGCGGGGCGGGGCGGGGAGGACGAGCCATCAATATTATGATCATGTGGTCAAATAGCTTGGCCCCCCATTGATGTTGATAGAGGTAGTAGCTCGAATAGCTCGAATTTACAACGCGACAACGCGACAAAGGCCGGTCGGTAGTCAATAGCTTGACGCTGGCTGGCGGTGCTGTGAGTCATTTGTGGCGCGGTTTGTTGACTATTGTTAGTCTTGGAAGGACCAGTGGTTGCACCGCCTGACTCGCCCGCCGTTAAGGTGACTCCCGTACTATAACTCAGCAGCTCAACGGGCCCTACAACCTCAAAGCCTCTCTCTCCCTCTCTCTCTCGCTACCTTCTGACGACTACTCGCCGTTACTGACAAAGTCCCTCGTTCCTCTTAGAACGAACAGACTTTGTCTTTGGATAGTCCAAATCGTCTGATTTGGGCATCCAGCTCTGACTTAACCGCTCGCGATGTATACTCACATGTCTCGCTCCGCTCAGCCGTCAACCACACTCATCACCGCCTCCTCATTCTCAAAGAACTTTTTCCAGGTCCCCAACTCCCTTATCCTTATTGTCAATGTGTATCCTACTTCTGCTTAATTTCTCGTTCTAGTCTTTCCTGCTCTACTCTAGTATTAAAAAAAAACAAGCCCCTCTCATTGCAAAATCAACTCACTCAGGTATCTACTTCGAATAACCCACCACTCAGCCAAAAGAATAAACAATGCACGCACTCCACTCCCTTGCCCATCGGGCGCCTGCCACTCGTGCTCGTGTACGCTGGCAACCTTACACATCGATTACAGCCTCTTCATCTTCCTCGTCATCATCTCGACTATCCTCTCCCTCATCTTATCTGAATACCCCCAGCTCATCTGTACCATCATCCCCGGAATTAGTCCCTTCTACCCAAGAACTTGATCGCATCCGACAGATCTCATTATCCTTACCACCTCACCCGAAAGAGCCCTTAACAAGGGACACAAATCGAAGCAAGCATGCTACGAGCATAGTTGGTCAGTCTATCTCAACCGAGATACAATTTGCGCCTAACAACCCTACTGATGAACACTCACTTTAAGACCAAGCCGTCAAATCCCTCTGCGAAATCTGGCGCCCCCAAGACATCCCCCCTGCATTTGTAGCTTCGGCCCGTACAATGATTACTGGTGGCAATTCCTACGACTCTAACCCCGCCACACCTCGCAAAACCCCAACACGAAAACACAACAGAGGCCAACAGCTACCCTCACCTATCTCGCCGTCAAGTCAGCCTTCGCCCCCAGCGTCGATGACACCCCCTGCTCAGTCGCTTTCATTGCCAGAACAAGATCTCACAGGTACATCAAATTCACGTGGCAATCTTGTACCGATCAGAGCGTTCGTTCATGAGGTATTGAGACGCTCTCGTACTTCGGGATGTGTACTTCAGACAGCCTTATGCTATCTAGAGGCCATTCGCGCGAAAGTACCCGAACTTGTAGAACAAGAAAGATCAGGAAAAGGCGTCAAAGGGGAACCAGACATAAGCGACAGAATCATTCCAGCCACAGAAGCCGAACTTGAACTGGAAGCCGAAACCACAATCAAATACGATTTGATCATGAAAACTCCCGACTCATGTGACGATGATATAATGGCTACTGTCCGCATACATGACAATGGACAAGGTCAAGATACTACCTCGATCGGCGTTACACTTCTTTCCCAGGAGGACAATGCACACTATCCCCAAGCGCACCAAAGACTACCCCCATGTCCTGGCCTCCCACCACTCCCACCTTTGCCCTCCCCCCTTCTCTGTCCACGTCGCGCATTTCTAGCGTCTTTGATTCTTGCTTCGAAGTTTACCCAAGATAAGTGCTATTCGAACCGCGCCTGGGCAAAACTCTCTGGTTTACCTCCCCGTGAAATTGGCCGCTGCGAAAGAGCATTAGGCGAAGCTTTGGAATGGCGTCTCTGGGTTGGAAAGCAACCATCTCTTGAAACTCTGCATGCTGCTCCACCTACCAATCGACCAGTCGTACGATCACAAAGTGAAAGCTCCGTTATTTCCGTACAGCCGTTTCTTTCCAAGGATGAAAAACCCAATATTTTGCCAACAAACCTCTGCGCATCAATCAATCGCGGAATTCGACGATGCGCCACCCTCCCCGCAGACGCTTTTCGCCCTGCACCCTCTATTACATCACCTCCGACCCAATTACACTCGGCCTCAAGTCATCCATCGGATCTTAACGACAACATAAATCGCATCCGAAATCAGCTGACCATCACCCAGGCGATCCCAATGAAGGTAAATGCTCCCATCGTATCTAGTCGCAGGTGTTTCTGTTTACGCCCGCTGTTTACCTAGAATGTGGATTCATGTGTACAAGTATCAGAGTGTTCTCAATACGCCGAGAAGATCAGTCAGAGTCCAAGTCCAGAAACACCTGGCCTTAGTTACTCCCCATCATCCACAGAATCAACTTCAGGCGACCGAACTATTCAATCGACGTACTTTCTGGACGATTCGATGGGCGCTTTCAATCCTGGGCAGTCAGGGACCAACATTCCTGAGTCGTGGCTATGGTCAGATCCTTCCGACACCGCCTCATGCTTACCCAAGACCCCGTCACCCCACTTTCCCAATCCGAATGCTCCTTGCAGGATGAATCCGCCAGACCCCTTTAGCCCCATACCATCTGTCAATGCTCTATCATCGAAGGCTCCACATGAACTTGTCACTACGGGTGCTAGATGCCCTTGGGTTGTCGAAAACGGTATGCTTACCCAATCGTGACTCCAATAGGCTGTCATGTCATCCCAGTACCTAACTCTATTATCTCCTTCCTTCCATCTCTTCTCTCACCTTTCTTCACTACACTCTGTTACTATTATTTTGCTCTTTAGGCTGCATGAATTCTGTGGGCCGGACATTCTTTCGAAGTACCTGATATTACTGAGTTTTGTAAATACGTGTATATGTCATTTCACTATGTTCTTGTTGAACGTTGAGGTTTACAAGAAGATTTCAGGGCGATCATGAAGCAGCCTATCTCTACAGCTCTTTCATTCATTAAAAAAATTCAGTGGTGCCCCATCAGTTTGGATGGCACACCAAGTACGTGCTTCCGGTGTCCCCTCGTCTGTAAACAACGAATGAAATTTCACGTCTTCGATGCCCTGATGCGCCAAGTTAGTAAATAGGACAAAAGAAGTGGATATATGTACCCGATTCGGCGGATCATGAATCCTATTCAAAACCATTGGTAAGTTGAGAAAAGACCATCGCTGGTGGCCGTAAACCCACCTAACGTGTATGAACCCTTCGCCATACTCATCATTGACTGCAGGTATTCTGATCTTTCCAAGTATAATGTTTCCATATGAAGTGGCTGCACTTCGGACCTGCACCTCGAACGGTCAACAGAGCTATTTGAGACGTAAGCAGGACAATGTGTAGCTAACTAGAACCAAATCCTTTTTAAGATCAAAACTGGTCAGGTATTCATCCGAGATATCGGATGCCCTAGACCACATCCTGAGCTCGTGTTTGTCCCAATCACGACGCGATTTGATTATCTCTTGCTTGATTATTGGAAGAACAGAGGTGAACGCATCGATAGCATTCTCCTTAGGTGGGTGAGGCTCGTTGAAGTTAAGTATTTCCTCCGTGGCTATGGTGCATTAGCGTAATAAATCGTATCAATTATATTGAACCATACTCACCCATATAAGCGGGTTTGTAGGTGACAAGTCTTGATAGTCACCTGATCGGCCTGATCCCTACTTATGTGCTGAAGCTAACTAATGATGAACCATGTCGCCCATTCAACACGAACGCCGGGACTGCCAAAACTGCTTGTGAGCACCTCATCTGTGTCTCCATGTCAAAAGAATCGTGGATGCCCGAACTCGTCACTGCAGCCAACCTATCCGTTCACGAAATATCATACTTAGCAGTCATACGATTGGCTTGCTAAGATCCCCATCCCCGACACATTAAACACACACGAAGTCTATGCATCATAACGGGAGGTACATAACAGATTGTATTTGGATGGCTGCAGGGAAAGTTGAACAGCCATGTGGCTCCGTCTGTGCTTTCAATCCCCAAGCTTTCCGTTTGATAAGACACTGACCTGGGAAACCAACCCAATGTGAAAGTTGACCTTTGTGTGGCCCATGGCGTCTATGTTTATCCCTTGTACACATGGATCAAGTGAGAATGTCTACTATAACACTCTTCTTGACTATAATAGGCTTCTGTTTCCGGGTTCTTCTTACATCTTATTCTTTCACGTTGCCATTTAATGCCTGGACGGTTTCTTTCTAGTCTCTGTTCCCTCCTGATATCGAAATGCCACGATTTCATAGTTTATTGCTCGGGCTTGCATTCCTTGATGCTATACAGGTGCAGGGAGAGAGCCCGCAGACTATACATTTGCAATCTCGAGTTGCACCCCCAGGAGCGTCTTTGAGGCGGAGGGCATTACCTCCTTCAAACGTTCCCCTAGCTGATTTCTTTTTGGGAACTGATCTTCAGTAAGAACCTAGCACGTCGCCTTATGTGAAACCTTGTTCACGATTCAATAGATGGTACGGGAACATATCTGGTTGACTTATTCCTTCAAATGTACAATTTCGCTTATGTTGACGATCAAAAATAGTCGGAACGCCACCCCAGGATATCACAGTGAGCGAATTACTGCGCAATTGGCACCTCTGGCTTAAACCCAATAATTAGGTTGTCTTTGATACTGGAAGCTCTTCCCTCGAATTTGCCAGTGGGTCTACCAAGCTGTAGTATTAGGCAATCTCATAAGCCATACTATCAGGCACGTTATGTGGAAGAGCATGTGCTAACCAAAAACAGTTTGATTCTTCCAAAAGTTCTACCTTTCTTGACATGGGGAGGACCAGTAGTATTACTTTCTCCACTGGGGTTGGCGTTGATCCTGTGGTAGGAGCCAACTACAGGTTGACTCTACGCAGTGCTCGAGATACCGTGTCTGTCGGAGGCCTTACCGCGACTGGTGTCAATTTATTTCTCATCACAAATCAGACGCCAGCCTTCAATATTGATCCATTCAGCGGGATTCAAGGTGCGGGAGTCTTGATCAGCATATCCCAAAGCCTGAGGCATCCACAATTCCATAGGAATGAGCGCAACAGCCCAAGGTTTCTTTGCCAGCCTGATAAACCAGGGTCTTCCATGTGACTTTTTATCATCAATGATTCAGTCGCTAATATTCTGAAAATTTCATGTCCAGCTTTATTCAGCCTGTTCCTGACACCCAACTCCGTTGGGCATGCTGAGTTGACAATCGGTGGGATTGATAACAGTAAATTCAATGGTACATCATTTTACCAATGACTTTTGGAACATTCGATGAATTTTCTGCGCATGTTAGGCAACCCTACGTTTGCCTCATTATCTGCTGGAACTTCATCTTGGCGACTAGCATCATCTCGCTTGTTCATCAACGGTAGAACAAGTTCTGTCTTGAATACCCAGCGCAACATAATTTTCGACAGTGGAACGAGCAATATTCTTTTCTCAACAGCCACAACGGAGGTTAATTAAAAATGCTTCTTAACCAATTGAGAACTAATTTAGATTCTTAGGCTATATACTCCATGATCTCCCCTGACATTAAAGCAAACCCAGCCGAGCCTGGCACATATGGAATTGCGTGCAGCCGCATCTCGTCTTTACCTGCAGTAATTGATATCGCATTCACATCTCAGGCCGGAACAGCCTTTAACCTCACTATCCCGAGCAGTGAACTTAGTGTAGGACCATTTGCAAACGACCCCAGTACTTGCCAGACACTTATCAATGCCTTTGATGGGCTTGATCTGGTCGGAGGAAGTTTATTAAAGCACTACTACAGTATCTGGGACATCGGAAACAAACGGCTTGGCTTTGCTCCCGTTTAAGCTCGAAACTCGAAACAAGTCGCATCTCCGATCTACATACTAGTTCTATTACAGGACTACTATTTACGATTAAATATGTTCAACCTTCGAAATTTGATGATCACTTAGGATCTCGGACTGGCGCGGGTTTATGTCGTTATGTAATTAGGCTTTGGTACATGGCTGTATTGTATGTTATCACACATTGCCCGTATTCAAATCCTACTTACAGTTATATACAATAAGAGAGACATCAGTGTCATAGCTCTAATCGATTGCTTTGGTCCACGTCCTGCGTAAGGCTTTCCCATGGAACCTTTCCAGGCCCAAAGCGACCTGGTCATCTAAGTAGTTGAGCTCAGCTAGCATTCATTGATATCTCGTGTGAGGATCGCTGGAAATATGTGCAGCCACCATACTGCGGTCCTGCGTAGCGTACTACACCAATACATCGTCAGTCTGGTGTTGTATAGGTATCAGGGACCTCACATATTCAGACTGGGTATTCCAGCCTACGGGTTCATGATTCAATGGACGAAATCCATGATGGTGACGCGAGGAATGGGTGGGGTGGGAATAGGTATCATAACGAGACTGCGCTGGGTATGCGGAAGTTTCAGGTATCATATTCAAAAGATTCGAATTGCTTGTAGGATGATGGGAATATGCAGAAGATGGAGGTCGGTCTTGATTCATACTGTCACACAAGTTCGTCATGATCTACTCAGTGTATAACTCCAGATCAGTGAGCACTTACGACAAACGACGAGCTGAGTCAGGTTCTGAAGGCATAGGATGTAACAGATAAGGCTCATGACTACACGCACACAGTCAGATCAACATATTTTGGTCAGGTAGACAACAACTCACGTAACGCGTCTTGATGACAGTGGAACAAGACCAATGTCCGTACTTGTTCTCCTCGGAGGAGTGTGTTCTCGTGTTGGAGGTGTTGAAGCCTCCGATATGCCGGAAGAACCTGCAGTAGAAGGCCTGTTATCCCCAGAGTCTTTCCTGACAATTGACTTTTTTCGTGCTGGGACCCCCTCCGGCCACGTACACTACGTACAAACATGATCAGATCCGAAACGGGCTGTAAATGAAAGTCGCTTGTCATACATCTCTTTGCCCGTGTGTGCAACGCATGCAGTTCGGTTTTGTCTCATCACACTGGTATCGTATAGGTCACAATGCACTAAGCTACACGGAGAAACATTACCACTCACCTTGATTTTCTTTACTCGACATGTCATACAACCTGTTTTACTACGAGTGTATTTTGGTCGTTTGCGCGTAGGTTCTGGACGGGAAGGTGTCGGTACGACATGAGCATGAGCATGATTTACATGAGGTGTAGAGTAGTATTGGTTATGGGATGGGATGTATTGGGGTGTTGGACTATATAAACTAGCGTTTAATGAAAGTCAGGTTGGGACATGACGAAGTACTTACTAGGACATGTTGTCGGCCATGAATTCGACGAGACGGGGAAGACTTTGCTCTTGTAGTGTCCGCATAGGATTTATAAAGGTTTTCAAAGAAGCAAAGAAGCCAAAAATGAAATGTACACGCCAATGCGACGGGTCCTTAATCGGCGTGGATCACCCAATATCAGATCTAAGGGTCGTGTACCAATGTGCAACACGGTGAGCCAGATCCTAGGACTTCCATGTGTGGGGGTTTTATCATTTTATTTGTCCCCCCTTCACAAAAATGCTTCTGGCATCTTTTTCCAGGTACGCCCTCCAAAACCACTCCTCCATGGAAATGGGGGCACACAGAGGCAGCAACACTACAAATAGGGCTTTCTTAGTCCTTGCAACAGCATCCCATGCTACTTGGGTCCGTGCTCGTTGAAGAGTTCATTGTCCCCAACGCACTTATTTCGAGTCGGTTTGATGCGACCTCCTTTGTTGGGTCACTGTCGGGGGACCGAGTTGTTCCGATCACCGAGTATAGAAGCCAGGTTTTTTATCATCACACCACTATCATGCTTTCCAGCCAGCAGCCTAGCCTCTCTGTGGAACATGTAGATGTAACCCTCTCCACTCAGTTGAGCTTTTCTGCGCCTTTGACTCCACTTATTATCCGTTCAGCATGTAGAGGCAAGGGTCGTTCAATTGAGACCCGTATTTCCGCCGCGGTCCGGATATTAGTCGTAGATTCCTCCGTGGAATCAAATTAACCACACCCACAAGCTGATGAGGCCATCATAGTGACCATTGACGGAGTTCTCAGCGTCCATATGTCAAAAAAAAAAATGGCATCAGAAAACCATACACCGAGACACGGAACATGTGGGAATCGTGAATCTCGAACGTGGCACTACGAAGCACGCCCTGCTTTTTTTTCTTTGGGGAATTTGTACATAATATTCCTTGCGGTGCACATGCTTAGATTCCGTATTACAAAGGCCGAGGTAATGACCATCAACATGCTGTCCCAGTGAGCCACAGTGACGTGAAGCGTGAGGATTTCAAGCTGACCTTACAAAGAGAGAGAGAGGGAGCCCTGACCTGGTGTACCGAGGATATCTGATCAGGATGTCGAACTCCAGGGCAGAGTATGTTTACCCGAGGATATCAGGATGCTCAGCAAGAAAGCCCAAACTGAGACCGAGGACTGGAGTGAATGATCGCAAGATGCCCACGATACCGATTTGCCTAATGGCATTCTGATACGATCAGCACCTGTAAGTCCTCACTTTCCCTCCAGGCCAGGGATAATAAATCAACTGATGCAGGATAGCCCGTGAGTTGATAAATAAAATAAAATACGTGATTAATTTTCGTCGCTGAGGATGAGCATGTGACGACTCATCAAGTCATTTTGGTTAGAGTCAACTTGCAATTCCGAAAACTTAGGGGAGTGGACTGGAGTAAAAGCGGTAAGCATATTTAAACCCTTGATGTATTTATATATATATATATAACCTCGAGAAGTCCGGGTATCTGCCCAGGTCTCAATAATGATATACGGAGAGATTCAAGACTTGACACAGCTTTTCGAATCATGGATGTAAGCGGAAATCTGTGCCTACATAAGTAGCACATACGGGCTGTTTCATTATTCGGTTATATGTAGGAAGTAGTATTTCGTCATGAACGATCGTCGATCACCGTGGCGGTTATCAAACGGCTCACGCTTAAACTTCAGCTAGTTTTCCCCACCGTAATCAACTCCACCGTAATCAACTTATATGAGTTGGAAATGTTTTCGAAATTGATGGGTTGGGGCTTTTGTGACCTGTACCAGTTTTTTTACGGACGACCTGGTTCATATTGGAAGTTTCGGTATCAATCGGGAAGCCCAAATTACAACTAGGTATGAGTGAGCGGTCGGTACCGGATTCAGAATGGCAGGTAGACGGCAAGTTCTTGGACAGACATCTATGGATTATCTGAACGGTGTAGTATGGTTTCCTAGTGGTACCTACTTTCACCTGCTTCACATTTGACTGAAGCAAATCTAGAGATAAGGAAACAGCAGACCTTCTGACTGATGAATTCTGGCGAGTACGCCGATTGCTTCCAGGTTCCGTATTATTCTAAACATGTGTACTGGGCATGCCACAACAGGGTCTTAATACAAGTTCGCTCATGACAGATACGCAGCCGAAGAGCACATTTACATTGGCGACTGGTAGTAAATTCTGCCGCTACTTTCTCCATCCATCGACTTGTCATGCTCAGGGTCTAGTGCGCACTTCGAAAGAAGCTGGAAAAAAAGCGAACACTGATCACCGTTGTACGGCGACCAAGAATACCAGGAAATGAAACAGCGTATACCATAGAACTGAAATAGCACTATGTGCGAGGTCTACACGCTATGAGACCGATTTGGGTATTGTATATAGATGTAAGCTGTTTGGAAATGTGGTGATGGAGTGAAGACCGTAAGTAGGAAGATATAGATGGAACGTTTGAGAGAAAATTGTCGACCCAGATTGTAGTTTACAATGTATTAGTGGGTCGCACCCGCGAACCACGACGCTGATTACTTCTTTGTTGGAGAGAAATTGTTGTTTTGAGATCCGCTGGAATCCTTTCGACTGGAGGAAGGTCTGGACATTGAAACACTACTGGTTTTTGATCTGTACATATTGAGGGTGAATCAACTGAGTATTGCATAGTGGCTTACCCTTCTGATTTACGGCCAGAGGGCCTGGGCCAATCCCAAACTTGGGACATCCATCTTGCCATGGGCACATCCTGCTTCATTACATGAACAATCCAAGAGTGGGCAAGCATATCCTTTGGGGTAGGCCGTGTTTGTGCGTCAACAATTAGTCTGATACGAGTTTAGCAAGGAAGCTCCTGATCTGATGAAATGGAGGACAGACGTTTGTTTTATAAAATCTTTCATATAATCACTCCAATGGACACCGGGCTCGTCCTCGAGTCGCGGGGGCTATTTGTGACTTGTCATCAGTCCGATCAATGCAGGCTGGTACCAGGACGCATACCTCGCCGGTTGTGATATACATCATCAATTCGATTGGAGGGAGATCGCTGGGAAATGGGAATTGATTTTGAACCAGTTCAAGGAGAGATATTCCTGTCGACCATACATCGGACCGAATGGTGTATTCGTGTCCACAAATTCGCTCGGGCTAAGATGTGCATAATCATCAGAGGTCAAGGTGATGAAGGATGACTTAGATTCTGCTCACGGCCATGTAGAAACTTGTACCCGTAAAAGTACCCGCAAGAGAATCAATCAACTCTCCGGACACACCGAAATCACACAATTTGACTATACCCTCGCGCGAAAGAAGGATGTTAGATGGTTTGATGTCCCTATGGATTGTTCTCTTTGTATGAAGGTATGCGAGGCCTTGCAACACCTATCACGCGCCAGTGGTCAACCCTACTAGCATTCAGATAAATATCGCTCACCCCTTCGGCAACTCTGCCTGCGATCAGTTCTCCTACTATAGCACCACGTTCTTTGATGCGCTTGCCGACACTTTCCAGACTACCCCCTTCACAGAAGTCCATCAGGATTTTGACTTCGCTGGACGACGGGGACATGTAAGCCCCATAGAACTGGATGATATTGACATGCTTGGTGGAGGATATGATAGATACTTCGCGCAAAAGTTGTTTCATCGGTGCCTCTCGTGTTGTAATCGTCTTGCGTGCCATGATATTCCCTGTGCGCTTGTCCTTCACTTTATGTACCGCTCCCCCTGCGCCTTCTCCAAGACGTGAGATCTCCTCAAATACATCATCCGACCATGGTAAAGGGGGATCGTTTGGATTGTTGAGATTATCGAGTAACGACCTCACATCAGATGGGCCACCGTTGGATCCAGATGGTCTGGTGGGTACACAGGTCGAAAGAGTCAATGGCGCAAGGGCAGGGCGGATTGTCATTTCTTCGGAATGACCTGTAGTGCTGAGTTCCAAGGCTGGACCTCCAGGGCCCCCGTAGTAGCTACCAAAGAGAGGTGAGTCGTTGCCTGATTCCGACTCCCTGCTAGTAGCCGGCTCAGGGATCGCAAGACGGATAGTTGGAGGTTTAGGAGTGGGAGACCTTGAAGGGGGAGTTGGAATGTTAAGAGTGAGCGAGGGCGCCTGCGATTGGGATGCTGGCTGCGAAAGGTTGAGTGTCTTTGTACTTTTGCGGATGGAGAGAGGTGGTGTAGGAGCAGCAAGGCTCATGGGCAATGGTGACGGCGATCTAGTGATACTACGAGGGCCGAGAGGGCGCTGCAAGATGAGCTTGCTCTCCGCCATTGTGAAAGTTGTGGTCAAGGTTACTTGTGACAAGTTCACTCATCATTTACGTTGGTCCTTGACTAAAGGGGAAGTAGCGACAGAAGTAGACTTGCAATGCTCATTAAATAGGCTGCGAATCTGCCATAACTATGCTATTCATCACAATGAGCCGCTTATTCTCGGTAAAAATCGCTGCAACCATGCTGAACAAGTACTTTTTTTAGCTGCGTTGGCTTCGTAACCCTTTGTGGCGGAACTGGTATGAATGTTTGTCATTATTATGTTTTGTGGTCGTACTTGGAACTGCCAGATACCTCGGGAATCACCCGAGGCTATACTCAGCAGCAGCCTTAGAGTATGCTTTATCGATATGTAGATATTATCCTAAAGATGGTATCGTCTTTTACTCTCACCGAGGGTAGGCTGCTAATGGGACTCAAGGTGTCTAGTTAGGCTTAGGTTCTGATGCCTTGACAACCCCCTAGCTCCAATCTCTTGCTGTCAGTAACCTGATGGCCTTCACGTTAGTAGTGTTTTATATTATACCCACGATATGTATGATACAGAGTAAAACTGGCGGATCATAAAGCTTCATAATCAGTGGGTGTCGTACCCCAGGCGCGTAACCTGCTCGTATGTGTATGGTTTGCAATTTGCCGGTCGCAGGTGAAAGTTAGAGAACGACTTTGAGGGTCGAAAGATATGATCGTTACCTACATTTGCTTCGTTCCAAGAGCTTAGCGCTCGGCACAATGGTTCATGTGCCACTTGGATCTAGTGGCTAGATCCGATTGGCAGGTACTGTGACCGATTTGGCATAAGTATTGCCAGTACATCACAACATGGCGTACTAGACCAGTTTGGCTGGAACTAGATATCGATGGGCCCAATTTATGTAAATATATGAACACGTGTATTTGTTGCGACATAGTCAGCTGGCCTTGGCGGGTAGTACGGGCACAGTATTACGCAGGCGGCAGCGGCCAGGACAAGGGCGTGGACATTGGCCGAATGAATACGATCAGGAATGTCCTGAGGCCAGAGAATGTACTATGTAGCACTTGACTGTTCAGGAGTAGACCCCTTAATGGCCTAACGTACTTGAAAACTTCTAACAATCATATACTAACGACAGGACTTTGTTAGGCTTGGGCATCGCGCGGAAAATCTTGGGATTGGGACTAACATCTTGGCTTCAAAGATCATCTATCGAGATATACAAGTGGAGAGACTATTTCACCTGGGACCTTGAAACTATGCACAACGCGCGTTTGTCACAATTAAGGCCGCCTGATTTCCCCGCATTTGTGTATAAGCTTCAATATCACCGATTGTAAGGTTGCTAGCCAGCGATTCAGCATGAGAATGTAGTGTTATAAGTAGAGAGAGAAACTGCGCAACCTCATATAGGCATGGATCAAGGTAACAAGGACGTCACAAGGTCACGACTTGTTGGTGAACCATGTCGACCAGTTCGACCAAAGGTCCACGAGTGTCATTCGCGTCTTTGACTCCAAATAACATTGGCACCGTTCGAAAGCTGAACTCTGTCTTATTTCCAATCAAATACAGCGAAAAATTCTACCAAGGCATACTGCTTCCAGAAGTAGAAGATTTCTGCAAACTCAGTATGTGCGTCCTTTCTGAAACTCTAGCCATCAATAACATCTCTTTTAGTTTATTATAACGATGTTCCAGTTCGTTTTTCTACCCACATTTTGATAACTTCGAAGTTTATCCCTTGCTGCCAAGGTTGGAACCATATGCTGCCGCTTGGAGACTAAAGACGACGAGATCAACCTGTATCTCATGACTATGGGCATTCTTGCGGTGAGTTTTGCCCCTCATGCCGCCAACAACCAGATACTCAGTTTTCAAGGAAGCCTTATCGCTCTAGAAACCTGGGTTCTCAAAGCCTTGAATCGATACTGGCTTCCGCAGCCGCAAGCTGCAAACCCAAAATAAAAAAGATATACTTACACGTACAAGTTTCGAACCACAGTGCGAAAAGGTTTTATGGGCGACACGGCTTCGAAGAAGTTGGGGTGCACGAAAACTATTACAAGAAAATTGTTCCTAGTAGCGCGTGGATTCTTGAAAAGAGCCTTTCATGAGTTGAAAGGTGCGCGTTGTCAGTTGGTATCGTATAATCATACCCAACAGGGAAATTAATCATATTTCTTAGATCAAAATTAGTATTTACAGCTGTCTCGCGAACTAAGTTATACTTTGAAAATGGGCAATTATTATAACAAATTCTGCAAGGCCGAGGGTCAAGACGATTGATGAGCTTCAAGATTCACAACTTACAAGATTGGAATTTAAACAATTAGGACCATGATTCGTCAACTTTTCCACAGCCCTTGACAAGCTAAACTCATCACTGTATTAGGTTGTATGTGTGATATTCTCGATTGTTTAGACAAACCTGGTGTCTCTTTAATGCGTCCTTCCTTGTAAAGGTCTTCCCACATCCGCCGTTGCACAGATATGGCTTCTCCCCCGTATGAGTTTCCCGATGTCGTTTCAGATCGTGTTGTCGATTGAAAGAAAGGGCACACAAGTCACAGGTGAACGGTCGGGAGGATGTTGCAGGATATTGGGGGGAGATGCTGATTGATTGAGGTGTCGAGTGAAAGTGCGAAGACGAGTGTTGCGGAATCGCGATCGGCATGGTCTGAGCTGGCATGTAGGATGGTGCTTGGGAATGCGACCTGGGTCGTGTTTGCGTGTATGAGGATTGTAGCTGCTGTGGCTGCTGTGGCATTTGATTATACGGCGAGTGCCCATGCGTATGTGAGTGTGAATGGGAATGATAATGGCCGGTTCGCTGAGGGGATTGTGGTTCACGCATTCCCAGGCTCGAGATAGGGTAAACGGTCGACTGAGGGACGGGGCTAGACGACGGGTAGGACGGCGAACTAGAATAATACCCCCCTTGGTATGGTATATCGTTCGCGGGCGCTTCCATCCCCCCGTATACAGGGTGGGTCTGGTGAGGCGATTCGACGTTATGACTTCCGGGCTGATATGATGTCGAGGAGTAGTTCGATGACGAAGGATACTGCTGACCACCGTTATTCCATTGGGCGGGATAATGATACTGGGGAGGTCTTCTGTCGCTCATGGGGTCTGTTAATGGATGCTGGAGGCAGTTGCCTCTGGTTTTAATACCCCTCCCTTAGCACTATTGAATGAATGAACCCCGATTTGTTCGCAGGTGTTTTAAGAAATGACAGCGGAAACTGACAACCTAAGTTCTATAAGAAAATATAATCCATTCTAGGTATGGTCAGAGTTCTGTGCCTGATAAGAGGAATACGATTCTGCTTTCTTGCCTTGAACATCCCAAGGTGGTTAGCGGCTGCTAAGCACATTCATTTGGTGACCGAAACAAATCTTAGATCGAATATCAGGAACAACTAATTCTAATTCGAGCCGAATTTGCCTCCCAAGCTGCATAAACTTCTTTCTGTTTCTCGTCTGGAAACCCTGACGATCCCCATGGCATAACAATGATTGAGCTACTTACCTCCAATCCTGAGCTTGTCATTTAATGGCAAGACTATTTTTTGGTGCTAGTATGCATACCCCATTCAGGAAAATGGGTACCTGAGCATTACGACGATTCGTCCATTCATCAAATGCATACTCGGAGTCTCGTATCCCTGCAGTTCCTTGACTTTTTAAAACAGAAAATGAATGATTCTGGAAGGTACAACCGAAGTAGGCAGTGTCTCTCAAAATTTTCCCAAAAACTGTAACTGATGTACGGAGTCATCCAGGCACTAGTATTGTGACTTGTTATAACGCTGGGAATGTTTCTTGTTTACACGCCGCCGAAATAAAGTAGAATTTGTGAGGTCATTACATTCATGGCGCTGAGTCGAAATTAAGCTACGGGAACATCATCAGAGGCGCTTCGACGTACCTTTTGAGCCCGGATACGACGACACAAAGGCCTTGCCATTGTGGCGTTAGACATGTAGCCAAGGTGTACACCCGTGAAATAAAATTTCCAGCCTGCTTGGCATCGAATGGCCCCGCAATGAGCCCTGCGTGGTTAATTTCGAACCTTAATTTGTCGGCACCGGGACAAATGCGTTAACGCAGGCCATAGCTGTGATCCTGTTTTTTTTTTCGACATGCTCATGTCAGGATTTGACGGAAGTGACATGTTATGCCCTGAGCTTGTGCCTCTTGATGTTTACAGTGAGTGCGTAGTCATGGAAAAGTCACGTAAAAAGGATAATCGCGAGTAGTGTGTGATAACCTTGTAGCCCGAAACCCAACAAGTCTTTCAAAGATTTCTGCAAGGAGGAAGCATGGAAAAAGAGTTTCCCGTCATAATCGGCTGTACCTCGGAAGAAAACAATTCGCCCTGGAAACCAGGACTCCCGATGCAAACAACGTAAAACAAGGACCTGACAAAGAGTTTGTTGTGTGAGGACCTGAGACTTCAGATAGACCACAGACTTTCATGTCCAAACGCTCAAGTTCTAGCCTAGACTCTCCGCACAAATCCCCCTCTACAAAACGCCCAAAAAAGATAAAAGATCAGCTGTTCATTCCCCAGTTTTTTAATATCAAGCCAAGCGCAGACGCTGACGTTAACCCATCGGGGTCCACCCAGTTACCTAGGCGGGAAGTGATTGACATCGATCTCCTCGATTCTGCCGACAGTATTACTACCATATCGCCGGTTGAGCCAGTCTCAGAAAAGAGTCAAAACGCCCAGAACTTGTCACCAACGTCACTGGCTACTAGTGGTGGACATAATGTCTACGATGATATGACTATTGACCCTGTAACGTGTTTCAGAAGTCGAAAGCCTTGGCGTTCAAAATCGGCGCCTTATTCTTTTCTCGCTCACACTCTATCTACTTTAACTCAAACGCGCTCTCGAATCGTCATCAACAATGCCTTAACCAACTGTCTTCGTATAATCATCCTCTACGATCCCCAATCGCTCCTCTATGCCATTTATCTACTATCTAACACTTTGGCGCCTCCCTATTCCTCTGTAGAACTAGGATTAGGTCCCTCCATAATCTCGCGTTCCATCCAACATGTCTCGGGTCTCACTGCTCCAGCCCTAAAACGACTGTATAATACCTTAGGAGACGTTGGTGATGTTGCGTTTGCGGCCAAATCAAACTTGCGCACCCTCCTGCCACATCCGCCTCTGCTTGTCAGCTTCTTGTACGAGTCAATGTTAAGAATAGCTAACTGCAAAGGGCAGGGGACCTCTAAGGAGAAACAAAAAACTGTTGAGAAGTTACTCCTTGCTGCAACAGGTGAAGAGATTCGGTTTCTCACTCGCACACTATCCCAGAATCTTCGAGTCGGTGCTGTAAGAGCATCTATCCTATCTGCCTTGGCTCGTGCAATGGTCTTAACGCCCCCTGATCACTTCATCGAAGGTCATAGACCCTCGTTTTACCATGTATCAGCCAGTTTTCTCGATCATCTTTCTGCCAATCCAGCGAATAAGGGTAAACATACAAGTCCAGGAAGAGACTTGCTTGTCGCTAGATTTGTACAAGCAGAAAATGTCATAAAGCGAGTATATGTTCAGCATCCTAACTACGAGCACATCATGGAGGCACTCCTTCGATCAGGGTTGGATGGGCTAGAAGAAACGGTTCATCTTACCATAGGTCGCTCCACTTCATCAGCAAGGCCCTGAAAGCCAGCTCATCTACCTTCTGTCCCTAGGTATACCATTACATCCCACTCTGGGTTCTCCCACTCGCTCCTTAGATGAAGTTTACGACATTGCACAAGATCGCCCTTTTGCAGCAGAGTTCAAGTATGATGGCCAGCGTGCCCAGATTCATGGGTCGATAGACGGGGGAAATTGTTCAGTTTGCATCTTTTCTCGTCATCTTGAAGATATGACGACCAAGGTAGAGTACATTACTTTTTCGTCAACGTGAAGGGTTGCTCACCCAATATCTAGTACCCCGACGTGACATCTCTTGTAGAAATTCTCTTCAATGATCACCCTCAGATGACCTCATTTATCATGGACGCTGAAATCGTTGCCACCGGCCCTGATGGAATGATTAAGTCCTTCCAGGAATTATCCAATCGTGCACGCAAAGATGTAAAACTCCAGGATGTTCGAGTTTCTGTGGCCGTATTCGCCTTCGATATAATGTATCTCAATGGGGAGGTAAGCAAACCACAATCTCGGCAATATGGAAAGATGTTCCTTATTCCTGTACTAGGTGTTATTAGGACGTAGTTTCCGAGAGAGAAGGGCGCTTCTACATTCTAGATTCACACCTCTTGTCTCGCCAAATAAGCAAGTCGCTCGTTTCAGTCACGTCGAAAGTTGCCTCAGTATAGAAGGCAGGGATGTGGTGGAAGCGTTTTGGAGAAGGGCCATCGAGAGCCGTTGTGAAGGCTTAATGATCAAGGTCAGCCTCCGATGAGAATTTTACTTGCCACACCACATTTATCCTGTTGTCCAGCTTCTTGATAACGAGCTAGAGGACGATGACAAGACAACACTTAAATCACGGCGAAAACAACTTCCAGTTACCTACGAGCCAGATAAACGAACCTTTTCATGGCTTAAGCTTAAAAAAGACTATGTTAAGGGCTGGGGTGATACGCTAGATTTGATCCCTATTGGAGCATGGTACGGTAACGGACGTAAAGCACACTGGTGGAGTCCCATACTCCTTGGTCTGTGGGAACCCGAGATTGGACGGATTGTAGCCGTGTGCAAATGTATGTCAGGTGTGTGACTTCACTTCGAGTTCGTTCCAGCACATACAAATTCATATGCACATAGGATTTTCTGATGTTTTCTACAGGGTATGAGTTAATCACACTGGTGCCATACACCCCTGACAGGGCTCTTGACACTAGGGATTGGCAGAACGATACAAACTATCAGATACCTCGGAGACTTGTTCGCGGCAACCACTTGGGGACTACGATATGGGTGGTAAGGTCACCGTTCAATCCATCGCAACAAAAAGTGTTTCCACAGAGTTCCTTGACATATACAGGTTTCGCTCCAGACGTCTACTTCAAGCCAACAGAAGTATGGGAAATCCGCGGAGCTGAGTACATACTTTTTCTCATTCAAATCAATGGTCATGTTCTAAATATATGGTAGCATTACTTTAAGCCCTGTTTCCGTCGCTGCAAAAGGCTTGGCGTCAGACACTCGTGGCCTCAGCATCCGCTTCCCGAGGTTTTTGAGGATACACAACGATAAATCGATCGAACAAGCAAGCACCCCTCAGTTTTTGGCCAAGATGTGGACGGACCAAGAAGCGACAGGCTTGATCCAAGGCAAAGCTGATGAGGGCGAACTTATTGACATTGGCCCCGAGGATTTGGACGAAGAATCAGACACAGAGGAATTTTTACAGCATCAGTGATGAGCAAATTTGTCTATGTGGGCACCAGGGCATGGGTGACAGCACCCGTATGACCTGCGATAGATCCTTTAGCCTCAAGTTTAGCCTGACCCATCTGCCGATGGAACCTGGATATATATACTCGCGCTTATAAGGAGGAAGGAGAATCGGGCCGTGTTGTTAACTACGACTCAGATGACCTGTTGATTCTTACATGTACCTGATCCTAATCGCGTCTTCAGTACTTTCAACTTATGATCCATTGAAATGATGGTATGTAGTCCGTTCATGACAGCCACGCAGGTCTTACAACCTAAGGTGGAATTTCAATCCAGGACTTGGGGTCTCAAGCTATCTCTGTCATAAGGCATAGGATGTACATTACGTTAATGAACTTGTAGGGTAGGTCGACAATATTTTGTTAGGACAAGTCTTCAAAATCTTTAAGGAGTAGCGGCCTTTCATGTCATCAAACGCAAAAGGATCGGGGTAAAGCCTGTTCCTATAGATCCATCATGATGGCAGGGTGTGGATGGCTACCAACTCTGATCGATGACATTCTAGATATTTCAGTTGGCTATTGCGGGATATACCAGACGTCTTGAAAGTATATCCCGAAATACCGCACTTTCACCATCCTTATCGCCTTCCTTGAAGACGAGATCCAAAATCTGTGTTACTCTTCCGTCGCCCAATGACGCCAACCAGTCAACGTCCCTTGCAGCCAGTGGGATTTCTGACTGTAACAGATAGTACGAGTTCAAAAGTTCAAACTTGATCCTCGGCAAGAATACAGCGGCGATGGCCACGGAAGGAGCTGCAGCGTTGTTTTCCAATGATTGCCAGATTTCAGCGAACCTTGGCAAGACAGGCTTGGTCGAACTATTTGTCTTCAAAGGTTGCGTGCTAATGCTTTCCCTTTGGACAGAGCTTGCTTGCTTTTGATAAAGTGCTCTGGGTTGAACACGGTTTCGTAGCTTCGGTTGAGCGGTTGAATCGGTCAAGAGCTTGTAGCAAACCATAAGCTTAAACTGGTGGGTGGCTAACGAGGCTTTCATCCCTGAAAATAGTATTGGTAGCTTTTCCAACCCCGCGACTGTCAGGTGACTGTAGACTGATGCAGCAAACATAGATGCGTCCAGATATCCGATTGATGAGAGGTTGATCAACTATGATTCTGTGAGTAGAGAAGCGCGCAGAGCCTTGCTAAATCACAAACGAGCATCATCAATCGAAAACCTAATAATTGATGTCTCAAGTCAGGCTGCTCCAAGCAATAGAAGACAATACGAAGAGGTATTTCTGCATCCCATCTGGGACCATTTCCGCCCCTAGGGTGAGGTATTTGCTGCAAGAGAAGGTTCGAGTGACGACCTAATATGATTAGACTTAAGAAGACGATTCCAACGGCTGTTCGCATTCTCGGCTTACTAAGATTGCGAGCGTCCGCCATGTTCTCGTCTCGTTCAAACAAGATTAGCAGCCAATCAAGAACTGACCACGAATCTTTGCCCACGACGGAATACTCAAAGTCAGAAGCCGTTGTAAGATCATCTTCCCTGTCAAAGCCATATATGCGTTTTGGGCCCTTCTCTAGTGTCGTAGGAGAACTTTGCCCACGCAGCGTGAAGCCCTCTGATATAATGTGCCAACAGCTCTTGGCTTGCGCAATACCCATTGAATCTGGCCCAATGACAGATTCTAGAGAGCCATCATCGATTATGGGTTGACCTTTCTTGGGGTCATCATAACATGGGAGCGCACAGGCGATTGAGTCAGGAGAGTTCGTTATGGCGAAAGATCTCAGGAGACGACGGGCTGCCGATACGGCTTTTCCAGAGGGTACGCGCTTCTTGAAGAGCGTTTTGCTTGGGGACGACGGAATATCAGTCATAGTATCGGGATCAGGTGGATGCTCTGGTTGTAGAGCCATGTAGATAAGCTGCCTAATGTGGGACCTTGAAGGCAACTTAGTTTCGGTGCACAGGGATAACATCTCAACTCACGTCGCTGGCCTGTAGTTTGGGGAACGTAGTTGTTCAAGGACAGCAATAGCTGATTCGAACTGCCCTTCTTCTAAGCACATATCGACCAAGCCGCGTTGATGAGCGCTCATTTCCTGCTCAACGGGGCCATCGGGTCCTCGCTTGAAATCCAGTGCCATTTATTTGTTGGGAAGAAATAAATCAAAAATGCAAACGCGAAATGTCACGCAGTGACAATTGTGATATTAGATCGCACTTGGATCAAAAGAACTCCCCGCTCGCCCTTCCCCCCCCCAAAAAAAAAAAAACAAAAGAACTGACATGCTCTTGCTTGCTTGAGAACGCCTATATATGAGACCTACAGTTGGGGTTCAGCGCCAGACCTTGTACTTGGACGAATGAAATTGTGCCAAGTGACCACACCCTGCAAACAGATGTACACAGCGCTATTTCTGGTTCCCAGAGACGGTTACGAAGCCATGTCCTCGCTACTGCGTATCCAACTCAGAAAGCCGCCATTCGCCTTTGCAGGCCGAAGATATCTCATAACCATGGATACTACTGCACCGGGGCCTGTCGAAATCTCAATGCGCGAAAAGGTCTCCTATATCACTACTGTAGTCCTTTCCACTGAGATATCAACTCCACACAGCTAGTACAACTATTACAGCCTACAGCATTAAACATAACAAACGAGTCGTGGAAGCATCGCCACCATGCTTCCATGCGAGCTATAGGTGGAGGCGACGGTCAGACACGTGAGTCAGTGGTATACTCATCACTGTGCTTGACTCTGACGTATATTCAGATTTTTCTATCAAAATAGTTTCAAACCACTTTAATGGAATGGTAGGCCAACTCTTTCGACAAAATACGCAAAATACGCAAAAGTTGAATTGACGCTCTCGCTTGTAGAGTACGATCCAACGACATCGGCTGGTGTACTCGGCGCTCTCGGAGGAACTATCGCAGGGACTACATGCCTTGTCGCTGAGTACAAAGACAGAGGACGAGGTTAAATCCCAAGAAAGCGTGACGGTTGGGTCTTCAAGTTGACGATCAGAGGTAGCAAGTTTTGCGGGCGATCAACGGATACGATAATTGCTGTACTGAGTACCTAAATACTATACTTACTACATACAAAACAAAAATGTTCCTTCACGACGGTCTTGAAATAAGTACTACGATCGGTAACTGTCTCGGTCATCCGTTGCAAGATCTACGGATCAGCGCAACGGTTGAGGGTATATCTTGCGACCACCAATGCGGTACATACTCCTCAGCTCGACCATGGCTGTGCTACCATCACTGGTCGGCAATTTGGCAAAGCATAGAAACCAGCATCCGATATATAGCCACTTATGAAGTCAAATGATTCACAAATTATTCTTCTAGATTTCTGTTTCGTGCCACTTACTAACCCCATGGCTTCCCAGTCAGACAACACTCACCAACGATGTCGTGCAGAACGACCAACGCTACCCCCAATACGTGATCTATTCAATGGTGAGCTGCGCCTCAATTCCTGTAATGCCCAATTTTTTTTACGAATGGCTTAGAACTACAAACACGCCATGATTCACCATCTTTGACTTTAGCACGCCTACGTGTTAACGATGATTTTATTAATCCATCCAATTATGTTTCTACTAGCATCCTATCTTCACAGTCAACCTCCCAGCCTCTAAGAGAGTATTCTAGATCACAACCTCCGCTATTGTATCAACATGACCCACATTATCATTATCAATGCCCGGAGTCGTCACCCCCGACTTCACATCACGTCCATGCAGCCCGGGGATCTTTTGACACTGTGCATGGGTCGCAGCTCTATGACCCCTATCGGTCAAGTACTCTACCGCTCCACTTTTTAGAGCACCGCGGATTACCTGGTTATATCACTCAAGAACAGCCGGTGGACAGACGATCAAATGGTAGCACTACTATTCCGAGCTATGCACATGATCATAAACCTGCACCTTACCTACGTGGAGAGGGTACTCCAGCCACACACCCAGGTTATCCATATCCTAATTACCCTCGAAGTAGCCAAATGGGAGCGTCCTCACGCTGGCCCGATGAGCTCTCCGTAATCGAGGTCGCAGAAGATGAGAAGACTCCAACCGCAAGACATAGTAGCTCTACATCACGGAGTACTCCTCCGAATTCGTGGAAAGCTTCTGAAGATAATACAGTCTCATCATCAAAGTATGAATGCGATTACTGTGGCAAGGGCTTCAACCGTCCGAGTAGCTTAAAGGTAGTACATCAACACTTTTTCGCTGACGACGCTCACCTCTTTTTTATTATTACAAAGATTCATCTCAATAGTCACACCGGAGCAAAGCGTTTGTGCTAGCAGTTCGATGTCTCCGCCGTGTTCTAACGCATTGTCTTATATAGCCTTTGTATGTCCAGTGGAAAGCTGTGGCCGCAGTTTTAGCGTCCTCAGCAATATGCGAAGGCATGCCCGTGTACATGTACAGGCGCCGCTACAGCATGTAGAGCCCTCTAGCGACGACGAGAGTGAACGATCATTTTCAGTACCTGGTTCAGTTCACCCTCCAACCTATCCCCATTCTCGCGATGCTGAAACAGCAGCATCCATCCACCGTCGCCGAAGTAGCACTGCATCTGTTTCCAGTGCAGGCTCACGCCGGAGCCATGTTTCGGATGAGGAGAGTACGAGACGTGGTACTCGCCCAGAAAAACGTTCTCGTCGTCATCCAAGATAACGAAAGCCTTTCATGATTACGATTTCATCTACCTACCTAGACATGATTTGATGATCCATGAACCTCGATGTCGTCTTATATATATATCTTTATTCTATTTTTATCCACGCTTCCTTTCTCATGTCATTATTAACTTATCGTCACCATTGACTTGTATCCTGTACTTCACACGGACGGCAACATAAAATCCTCTTTGTAGCTTCGACACATTGTATCCAACCACCATCATAGCAATGCACAAATCATTATCCACTCATGGCAAGGCGTGCTATGCTTAGAATTAACAGTCCAGTTCGTTGCCTCGAGGCCCCCTTCGTGAGACACCATCTACTCACTCAGGAGTCTCAAGCGTTTGCTTTGCAATCCTCAATTCGCATCGTGGACTAGTCGTGTACTTGTACATATTTTTGCAACGGAATATCATGGTATTCGCCCCCGTCTCGGAAGGGTGCGGTTCTGTCTGTACGCCGCTTGTCAGCGTGACACCATCGATAAGATCACTAACCGTACAACAAGAGGACTGTCAAAAAACGAGGCTGGTTGTACACTGACAAGTAAAAGGAATCGAACGAACGTCATGTCGTAAGAGTCGTAAAGATCGTTTCTTAGAATTACATAGAGATCGCCCGGCCTGTGCCAACTTCGCGTGTTTCTCGAACGGCCGTTCGACCCCTAACTGTCCCCTGTCCATAAGTATCCGGCAGAGCATCAAATGCTCTATCAGCCCTGACGTAAGTGACCACACGAGGACTCTTGTGAGTGAAACCTGCAAATGCAAGAGCTTTGCGCGAATCCAAGATCTCTGCACCATGTACCTTGTCACGTAACATTGGGTCGCGAGTGGCATCAGCGGGCGCACCGTTTGCAGGTGCTAATGGCTAGAGATAGGGCATTTAAATAGGGGTGATTTTTGAATCTCTGGTTATGACGTACCTCTGAGGGGATGTCTGGGTCGAAATGCTGAGTATCCTCAGGGTTGCGAAGCTCAGGACGGTAGGGTGCAGGGTATCGATGGATATTAAACCAATCGATACCGTTGAAGAACGGATGAGCCTGAATAATTTGAAATCATTGAGAATCAAGTGGGCGAGACTGGGCGTTGAAATACTTTTATGAGATCGGCGCCGTCGCTGCCTAAAACGGAACTCGGTTGAGGCATGAAACTACTTCGCCTACTTTGCACAATGATCGAGCTGGGTCTAGAAACGTGGGCTAACGCCTGTGAACCCAAGCGATCTTCAGGCTCGCAGAGCAGCTGCTGCATCAAATTGACACCTTCATGCGATACCCGGGGACGCGAAGGAAAACGCAACGACTGTTTCCAGTTCAGGATCTTCTGTCTCGTAACATGCCGCTGAGGAATGACATGAGTTCCACAAATCTGAATTATTCTTCTGAAGCGGCCTCACTGAGTTGCTGACAAAGGGAGGGAAGCTAAAGTGACGTTCTATCGGTGGAAGCTTGTGATAAGCGTTTAAGCCGGACCCACCCGTATAAACATTCAAACATGATCACACCAAGGCTCCACCAGTCACAAGAGTACGAGTAACCTTGCCCACGAATAACTTCGGGAGACACTAAAGTAGTGGACGCTTAAGCGCTGGACGAAGGGAGATTCGAGTGAGAAACATACTGTATGAGTTGGTCCCACATCTTCGCGAGAGGTGAGCAAAAAGTGCAGCGGAGATAGCGGTTGCCCTTACACAGAATATGCCAGCTATAACCCATTACGCTGACTAAAATGTGTTTCGAGATGGAAGATGCGCGTACCTTTCTCCTATTCTTTTCCCGCCACGTAAACACGCCTTGTCCATCCCCATTTCCCATTAAGAGTTCAACGTCCTTGCGGTTCATGCGCCGTGTACCTTTACCGTCTGAGATACCATTACTGTCCTCTAAGTCGATGCCATGTTTGTGGAGGAGCTGTAATCGCGATTGCTCATAATCTAGAATGTATTAGATCAAAACCGAACCATTCAAATGCAAAAATGTACACGAAGTGTCGTGAGCCCAATGGAGATCAGTCCTTTTCAAAAGCGAATCAATGAGATGGAGTGTGTCAATTGAATAACAACTGGCGCTGACGCTAAACCAAAGTCACTCAGCCTGATGTGACCTTGTGGGTCGAATAAAAAATTCTGCGGTTCGAAAAAGTCAGGCAACATGGGGATTACTCCGACTTCACCCAGTTAGAGCGCCAGGGACTTACGTCGGGCTTTATGTCACGGTGGATAAATCCATGTTTATGGCAAGTTTCAATGGCTAGTATCATCTATATTTTGGGCGTGAAGATAAAAAGGCCCCTGAGGTTGTTATTAGAGCGTTTAAAACATTTGCCTACCTCTGCCACGTAAAAACGAGTAAAGTCCTCGTCAAAGACATCCCTTTCAATCAAAAGATTGAGAAGGTCCCCACCGCCCATATATTCAAGAACCTGGATTGACACCGACAAATGAAATCAAAATGAAATCAGCTCTGCGGGACAAGATCTATTCTGCTGACCAAATAGAGGTTGTCACGATCCTGAAAGCTGTAATGTAGCCTCACTATCCACTCAGCGCCGGTTGGGGATTTGGCCATAGACGCTGATTTAAGGATGTCACGCTCGGCACGTACGTGACCCTCCTGACCTTTACGCAACATATCTGTCTTGCGTAACTGTGCGTGGTTGTCGTATAAGATTAAGGTGAGAAAGGTAAAAATGAAGTGTCATTACCTGCTTCATCGCGTACAAGTTCCCTGTTGATGGCTCTTTTACCAAGGAAACGACACCAAAAGCACCTTAATATTTGTGAGAGCCCGAATGATGATGATCGGCATGAAAGCGAAGAACAAACCGTGTCCAATAGTCTTGAGCTTGACAAAGGCACTAGCATCTACTTTGCTTCTTCTTTCACGAAGGTATTCAGTTTCGTTCTGTCGCCAACGAGCCCGCAAGTTCTCTTTCTGTGCCTGACTGAGATTCATTTCCATCATTTCCTTCTCCATTGCTTTTCTACGCTGCTCCCGGGATGGGGGATGCCGAAATAGTGGAAAATAGAGGTTCTCAAAGTAGATCCGGGCTGAGACGGCTTTGTCCAAGGTGGCTAAAGATGGTATAATTGTCCTTGGAGCAGGAGGTGGCTCCGTATGGTCCCTCACTTCTATCATGGCATCCTCCTCTTCGTTTTCCTGAACTTCTGGATGCACTTGGAGGCCGCCACCCCATCGAATGATGGAGTTGCCTGGGCGGCCTGGAAGACCGTCTAAATAAGATGGCCCTGTGTAAACGTTCTCTCCAGCTGCTGTGGTGAGGAGCGAAGAAGTCGTGTTTGAACTCATGCCATTGACTACCCGGAGCTCGCCACGAACGGATTCGTCTAGAAAGTCGTTCCGTGTAGCAGAGTTGACGACTTGGTTGATCGCTCTTGCTTGGTTGGTTTGACGAACATGGTTCTTAATGGGGTTTGCCCAGCGTGGATCTGTCGAGTTTGAGTGAAATTAGATTCAGGAGAGAGAGGGCGCTAGAAGCCTGACCGCCAAGCTTCCCTAGTCCATCAGGTCCCCATCGTGTGAGCAAAGCCTCTAGTTGATCTGCATCAGAAGCATGTACGAGGTGCCTATGATACGAAAAGAAGGTTAAAGTGAGGCAACATGAGAAATGTGGTGCGAGAAACGCACACAAAGCCCGTTGGTTTTGACACCATATCCTTACTTATCCTTCGGCCTTTCTTTGGAGATGCTTTCGTTGTACTGGGTCCGATATTCTCGTAGCGTGGCCCAGCTAAGACGGGGTCTGGTGCAGGGGGTGGTGATTGAGATGTACCCCAGAATAGTCGTGAGGGTGAAGGAGTTGGTATCATGGCCAAAAGATCATAGAATCCTTTGTGAATCAAAGTTCCAGCTGGTATACTAGATATTGGAGCATCGAAGACATTGGATGGCTGGGGAGTAAATTGCGGGTAGGTATAGGGAAAGAATTGAGGATCAATGAAGCTATTTATGTCAGAAGGTGGATATGGGGTTCGATTAGGAGGATTAGGTCTTGCGCCCAATGGCCGCTTTGTGGGAGGTCTGTTGTGTGAGTGATCCATGGGGGTGGCGTACGAATTCAAGAGAAAGGATGTGCCATTACCCAAAAGCCTGAGCCTGACCAGCGCCTTAATCAGGGAAGTTGAGTATATGCGCCACGTGATTATCTTATCTTATCTTGGTCGTTACACAAATATATATGTATGTACATATGTCACATTATGTTTTCATGTTTTCTCTATATTTGTTATTTTATTTTATTTGATCGACAGGTATGTAGACTTGAAACTCAGATTCTCATGTCTCCTCCTACAGTTTTCGTATCGAGATCCAGCTCGCCTCCACGTTTTAATCGATGCATAACATAACCGAAGAAGTACCGATCAGTATTTTGACACCTTTCCGTCTCACAGCCAAAAAAAGTGTCGACGTGGCCTGACGAGTAAACCCCGTTTACGACATCTAATTCTATCTTTTGTTCACTGGACTAGCATAGAATTGCTTGAATGTACTGACCATCCCAATACTACCTCGCATGAATGCGAATTCGTTGCTCTGTACCTTGTCCCGACTAACACGAGGCCCCCGCACAGGTCTAGGCGCCAACCCGATGAGACGCGTGTTCGCAAAATGTCATGGTTCTTTTTGGGCTTCGGCCAAACGGCTACGTTCTCAAACCCTGCGAAGGCTTCTTTGGTCTCCTTCCCAAACGAACAATAACAACTTGTTCTTTGTATCTCCCCTGTACTCTGGAGCCGTATATAATCAGCCGGTTTTAGGCTTCTTCCAGCACCTCGCATAACGCGTGTTAAACACCTACTTGCACCTCAACCTTACCTCGTGGAGACTTCAGTGCATGTTCATCCTGTGCTATCCCTGATCGTTTGAAAGCCTTATCGAATCTGGCAGTAACCGTCGACGGTTCTGGTTGGGTCTGCCCTCGTGTTCACTACTACTTAAAACCTGCAATCCTTTCCAATTTCTCTTCACTCACTATTATTCCCTTCTCCTTTTCTTATAACTATCTGCTTCCACTAATATGTCGAGCTCAAACGATCGCTATTTCGGTACTAGTTACAGCAAATCACGTAGAAGCTCTCCAGATCATTCCCAAGGTGGTTTTTTTCAGACGGGACAGGGTGGGCGAACTGTGCTCCCTCCTATTTCTTCAGCCTTTCCAACCTCACGTTTTCCAGGTCTGTTATTATATTGGTGTTCAACCCCACTACACTCAACACACTTCTCGTGACAGTGCCCACTTATTCAAACCAGTATACTCCTCGTTCTTCACCAGCAAGGTACGAGGTCAATCAACAAGTCCTATACCACTACGCCTGTATGTCTTCCAATACGGTCTATAAAGGACAATGCTGCAATCTTATTCTGTCAATATATAGCTCCGGAGCCTGCGTCATCATACCCCATCTACGAGACTCATGAACGGTACCCTACACCATGTCAAAGCTACAGCTATACCTCTAGAACTCCTCCAATACCCGCAACTCAGTCCGAAAACAGAAAGTTGCCACCCTTAGCGACGAATACCAGCACTGGCTGGACCACGGCTTATATGCCTATGACATCTAGTTATCAAACTAATGGCTCTGGTGGCAGCATTCGCTCACCGACAGCATCATATCCTAGCGCCTACGCGTACCCAACCATGACCCAAGGTGGCGCTTACACTTATATGCCGACCCAAGAGCACGGTCACGTTCATGTATCATCGATGAACCCATCAACCCACATGTCCTCCTATGAAGGCACAGATTTATCTCGCGGTGATCACCATCGTTCATCGTCCCCATATGGCCGTAGCTCCTCCCACGTATCCCCCCCAGCATATACACCTCCTCCTGTATCGCCAACATCCCCAGAGGAGTCTACGATCAAAAAGAAGCGAAAACGCGCTGACGCTCGCCAGTTGAAAGTACTCAACGAAACTTATAATAGAACTGCTTTCCCATCCACGGAAGAACGTTTAGCCTTAGCCAAAGAGCTCGACATGTCCGCTCGCAGTGTTCAAATCTGGTATTGTATATTTATACTTGTAAAACAAACCCCTGACTTGCCAGTCTAGGTTCCAAAACAAGAGGCAGTCCATGAGACAGACAAATCGACAATCCTCTTCGGCGGGGCCCACCTCACAGTCCTTCACATTGGCCAACCAAGATATCTTAGAAGAGTTGGACCCGGTGCACATGGGTTACCCGAATTCCATAACAGTTGCTGATGCTCAATATGCATCAAGGCATTCCCCAGACGCCTCAAGGTCTCTCACATCCCAGTCATCCCACCGTCGTACCCGACACAACGAGGATTCCGTCGAGCACCGCAAGTGGTTTTGATCTCGCACTCCTAGAGCATCGTCGACATAGTTACACCCGCTCATTCTGATCATTTATCTTGCTTCCTATATACCCGAAGCGAGGCTTTACCCCCTAGCCTGCGCATCTCCGCATTAATCATCTCCTTAATTCCTAGACACTTATGTACATACCCGATCAAGTTGATTTAACCTTCCTTCTTGTGTATCTATCAAGAGTCGCACACCTTACTTACTGCACCCACTAGTTTATTTTATGTAATTATACTTCTTCCAAGCCAGCTCGACACTCCAGTCCTCCTATCTTGGGTCTCAGTGCCAAGACCCATACAACCATCATGTCTTGCTTGTAAACCAAAATCTCACGGGCGGTTGCGGACATAGAACTAATGTTATTAATCGAGGGTATTTGCGTGGCGTGACCGTCGCGGAGTGAATATATATCATACAAGGCAATATGGTTGAAGTAATGCTAATTTTTAAGCTTGCGAAGCATGAGCGCTGTGTATGTCAAGGTCTGCTATACCGCGCGACACGATGAACGATATGTTTACCCGCCGCAGATAGTTCAACAAGCAATCAAAAGGGGTCATAGTAATATGGAAGTGTTACCAGCGGCGCAATTATCAACCCGATACCTCACTAATGCGACGTCCGTCTAATTAATCGCCGCAAACTCAGGCGACAAAGGCCTGATGCCTGACTACTCGCTACAGGGGTAGCAGCCGCGGAAGTAACTAAAGTTCCGGCCGTCGCTGTTGACTGCAAAGAGGTGACAGTTGGATTTACAGTGGTCGTATTTCCACCAACACCGAAAGTGAGGGGTGGGGGGCCGGGAATGGAGAAGCTGCCGAAGTCACTATATATATTTGGCCATGTGACGTTCGAGTATAGCCCTGGAATCAAGACTAAGTCGTCCTGCGACGGCTGGCCTGCTTCTGACCCGATAACTTTGACTTGTCTATGGAGTATAATAAGACTCATTATGCTCGATGGGGTTCTCGGAACTCACGAGCAGCTCGGGTAAAATTGTGGAGTGACTGAGTGAAGTGCTATACTTTATAAAAAACCTCAAGTGTTGGCTAAGATGTACCAGAACGTTGACCCGATTAAAACTTACATCTCGTTACGCATTAGCTAAATATTCTGTCATCGAGCGAACGGGCATAAGCTTGTTGACAAGACTCACATATTCACCTGATTCAAGCCCCAGCGGAATCGTTGATATCCAAGAATTGTTGTCTTCGAACAGTCAGGCCTAACGGTACTATAGTATTTGGCTTAAAAATATACTTACTCTCTCTCAATTTGTCGGCGGCCCATTGACGCGTCGCGGGGTCATAGCCTGATGCATCAAGCTTGAACCATTTTGCGTTGCTGGCTGCGAAAGTGGTGCAATCGCCATTACATGAAGCCATATATGTCGATACTGGCCCTTGATGATCTGGGCGTCGATGTGTATCATGAAAGTGTGAAAGCCACGAAATGACGATCTTCACCTGCAGGCCACTGATGATGTTTGGGTGAGATGTCAAGAATTGAATGGGCAATACTTACATAGCTCCAGTGGAAAACAACTTGACTCCCTGCAGTGACATCTGCGACGAGGGGTGTGCCATCGTTTCCACCGTGATGACATGGTAGATCGGGGTCGTCTGCAGCCACTAGAATTACAATGATGAGGACGCGGTCTTAAAGGTGCTCGTTGACACAGACCAAACCCGTCGTTGGGGATTTTACGGACAATTTTTGGAGGAGACATAATGTATCTGTGAGATATGGCTGTTAGAGCAAAATTCCAACAATACAATTGTTTAAAACTACGGGTCGTTGAATGGGTCGTATCCTTGGTAATCCTGGCCGTTTAAAACCACGCTATGGACAAAGCCGTGGCTAATCACCATTGGGAAGCAGTTGAAGAACCAGATTAACAAAACAGCTGGTAGGCTGATCATCATAAATGGTGGAAGCTGAAAAAAGTAACGGCTCAACTCAGCTATTAGACATGCATGATATAGTGACGGTCTGTGACCCATGAGGCAGACTCAATGAACAAACGAGGCTAAGGTTAAACACACATGGCTAATTATGAGATGGGACGGGAGCCCATGTGTAGACCATGCCTTTATCCGAGCCATTGAAGTATTGTGGCTGGCGTTTGAGAGCTGATAATCTCAACTGGGACCCGAGGACGACAGTAGATTTTAGTGAGGTGCGTCACTTTGCTTTCCCATTTCAGTGTGTGCGACCATGACCTGATCTAGGAAAGTGTTAGTACAGTGACCATGATAGCAGAACTAGCCATCGTGCTGATGAGGGGAGGTGCCTGGTGCCAATAATGGATGTAAAGCCCAAAATCGTGTTTTGTTTACGTGACCAGAAATATAGCTCTTCGTATATTCGGAGACGTCAAACCAAGCCATGTTGGAAGTATACGTAACGTTGTAAACATTAATTTATTCAAGTAATATCACTAGAAGTATCTAAAGCCTACGGGAAAGTATTTTTGACATCACCTGCACCAATTATTCGTCGTCAGTATCTTCAGGTTTGGGTCCTCCTTCTGTCAACCACCGAAGCTTGCGCAGCCGCCTTCGTTCTTCTTGAGCCTTCAACTGATTACGAGTCGGTTTCTTCTTCTTTGCATTAATTGCTGTTGTTGGAGCAGCCGATTCGTCGCCGCTAGCTACAGGAGTATTAGCTGCAGAAGCAGCTGGTGTTTGAAGTCTTGATCTAATTGGCGTATTAGTTCCGCTGCCTTTGGGGGAACGGGAATCCAGGAAGGCATCGTCGATTACTGCAGTTTTCCCTTGAGAAGTCATACGACCAGATTCGATGTTCCAGATTTCTGGACCTGTAAAGATTGTCAGACAACAGACAAAATCGTGGCCTGGGGCTTTTTATCTAAAAACACGAACAGAGAGCAGACACAAATTCACTGTTGTGCGAGATGATAACCTAGGTCATTGATGCTTTAGCACCAGCTGTCAGACGAAGCTGTGTGTGCTTACAACTGCACCCGCCCACTCCTTGATGGCGACAGCTAGACCACCAAGGGCTTCACGATCAAGGAAATTACTCGGCTCGTCAAGGATACAAATCTACGATGGTGTTAGAAAACGGTAACGGCTCAAAACCAGAAATGTTTGTACCTGCGGATTGTTCCACAAACAGGCAGCGATGACCAACTTGATCTTTTGGCCTAAATGAAAAACTGAGCAAACTGGAGGTGACGAAGTAAGAACTTTTCTTACCACCGGATAAACCGGATATTTCGTTATACTGAGCTATATCACCGTCCAGACCAATTTGTTCCAAGTGTTTGCGAACAAGATGTGCAGCGGTCTCACGAGAGCCAGCACCTTCTCTCGATGATTCAAGATCATCAAACTGCTGAACAGGTTTCACGAAACCTTTCGCGAGCAGATCATCTCGAGACACCCAGGTATTGTATTTGTGGTCAAGACCACGCCATTTGACTTCATACTGGTAGGACTTCTTGAGCTTTTGGCGGCCCATAATTAACTATCATAGATGTATAAGTGGTGGATTGTGATTAACGGAACTGGGGAGTAAATGCAAACCTCCAATTTACGCTTTGAGCCGTCTTTCCCAACCCATTCACGATCGAACACACGCTGTTCCTCAGGGGTCAGTATACGAGTTTCTTTTTCTAATAACTCCCCTACAAATTTGCATTAGTACATCAGATCCCAGTGTTACATGGACCGGTACGCGAGTAAGACTTACGATCGTGCCCATCCTGGAATCGCCACTGGATATAACCAATGGGAGTCTTCTCCAGATGATGTTCTAAATTTTGCATTAGGCATATCCGCATAAACATGATGGTCCATACCTATATGATGCGTGGCATGTTGTGAAACGTAGCCCACACGTAGGGCAGGGTGTTTGTAGACAGCGCCCTTTTGTGGCGACATTTCTCCCTTTGGAGGATACTCGATTAGCATGGGCCAATTGCAACGCTTGATACGTACTGTGAGTAATTTGACCAATGTTGACTTCCCGGCACCATTAGGACCAACTATACCAACACGGCTAGAATCTCTTTAGATAAAGCGTGTGACCACGAAAGGGGACGGACCTTGATAACGAGAGCGCACAACTGACGTCGTATAGACTAGGCGTACTTCTTCCCGGATATGTGAAGGTACAATCAGAAAGCTTAAGGATAGCACGGGTGTTGCTTCGAACACCCATCAAATAACCAGGGGATGGGAAGGAGAACTTGACGGATGTGGCGGCAAGTGTATAATATGACTTTGCTTCTGGGTGCTTTTCTACAAACGTGGAAAGGTTACCAGGATAGTATACCAGCTTGGACAAGATTGAGCAGACATATTGATTGGTAAGGAGTTCATCACCTTTTTCGACTCATAATGAATTATGTCCGTAGTCACATTATCTAAGAATCTGCCGCAAAATATTCAAGGAACCGGTGTGAAGCAGTGTATCGAACTCACCCAGAGTCGTGGCTGACTATCAGACAAGTAACATTTTTATGAGCAATTAAGTACTCTTCTAGCCACTTGACTGAATGTTTGTCTAACTAGGGAGAGGAGGGACGATATCAGTACTCGTTTCTGCTTGATATCTGATGATACTGACATGATTGGTGGGCTGTTTTACAACGGGTCCGATTAGAATGTCAGCTGGCCTTGAAAAGATTGGAAAGGTAAGGGTACCTCATCAAGCAGAAGGAGATCTGCATTATAGAGCATAGCTCTAGCAAGTTCCAACTTCATCTTCCATCCGCCTGACAAGCCGCCCACCGTGTCGGTCTGCCGTGTGTCGTCGAAACCAACCTCCAGCAGTTGGTCGCGAATTTTTGATTTTGGGAGGTGGGCTAAGGCCTTGTCTAAAAAGAACAGTGATTGATAACTCGCGGGATGGCGCCACAAAAAAATTACCGGCTGCGATAAAGTCAAGGACGCTCAATGATCCATCTTCTCCTTGAAGGGAGTGTTCGACCATCACACACCGTAGTTGGTCTTGAGGTGGAAAGTTTTCCACTTTACCTTCTTTGAGTTGACGCATAAGCGTGGATTTTCCGGAGCCATTCGCTCCTAGGATACCATACCGGCGCCCGCGGATGAGGCGGAGCGTAGTGTGTGAAAGTAGTAGTAAAGCTCCGTATGCCAAAGAAAAAAGGGTGTCACATAGAACAACCTCGTTCTCGTTAGCGTCGAGCACAGCGCCAGCATTTTTTGCCTTAAGAAGAAGTATGTTAGGTCAAATCTGACGGGTAAGAAAGCATGATCATCACCTGGTCAATGGCGCGATAGTGATCACGGACCGTCTCCGCGAAAGTGGCGGCTACCTCAGGATTTGACCAAGCAGTTAAGTAGACACAAACACAACGCTTCCACGTTTCCTTACTACTGAAGTTGCCATAGAACACGAGGTCGGCTACCAAAGAAGCTTGGAACTCGAGGGAGGTGGTCAGGAGAGGGGATATTGGAGCTCCTGCTGTGACTTGCTCTCTAGGGAGCAAGGACTTCAGAGTCGCGAGAGCGTTGGCCGTCTCACTCTTTATGTCCCGATGAGTAGCGGGTGGACCATTGACCGAAGCGCCAGATTTCAACAGGGTCTGCAAAGCAGTTTCGGCGAATGCGCGGACTTCTGGGAAGGCGGCACCTATAGCGATCTTCTGAACCCCCTCGACGAGAGGGCTCAGATAGGTCGCTGCAACTTTCGGGTCACGGACAAGCTTGACTAGATTTTCTATGACGACAACTGTGCGTCGTTGAACTTCCATACTCCTATCATTCAGAGCACGAAGCATAAGTGGAACAAGAACAGCAAGAGCAGGTGCAGTGACCTCAGCAACGAAAGTGGTAGATGAAAGAGCTTTGATACATGCTGGGACGGCGTCGGGGTTTACCATACACTTCACAAGGACGGGTATGTGAGGCACCAAGTCCGGGTTAGCCAAAGTAGTGCAGAGTGAAGTGGCACACTTGACAGCAGCAGTGGAGACCTTGAGACTGGGCTGAGAGGGGTACATGGGAGCTGCGTTGTGTTATGAGCTCACCTCTTGTTTAGTGTCGTGCATCGCGCCTTCAACCTTAGGCAATAACGTACCCAGCTCCGCGGCAACAGCATCCCTCGCTGGAACTACAAAGCTTTTCAAAGTGTCCAGGACACCTACTTTGGTGCGCCATTTACCAGCTTCTAGAATACCGATAAGAACCTCAAAAACTAGCCGAGTGGACTCAGGAGGGAACAGCTTTATGATAGACTTTGTTGCTGTTGTAGCTGCTGCTCGGACAACATCACCTTTATCCATGTATAGATCGAATAAGATTGGTAGGTAGGGTAATAACAGAGGGGCAATAGGTGCACCGAGTATGGTTGCAATGGAATTGAAAGCGATCGCAGCTGATTCGCGTTCGTATCCAGATTTTTTATTGGTTGCAAAGGAATGCAAGGTTTTCAGGACATCACAGTCACTGGCGGTTTACATCATCAAAGCATTGTACATTTAGAATGGAAGGGTGCATACTTTAGAGATTGCGGACCATTCTTATGTACCTCACGTGCGATTCTATCTGCAGCAGCTTTTGCATCTATCGTTGTCATGGCTTTGATCAGGACAGCTGGAGGGATAAAGATATAGGAGCATACCAGGTGCAGTAGGCGCGGATCGAAGGGCGTCGAATAGAGGTGTAAACGAGGTAACTGGAGGATCGACCATCGAAACTGGTGACATCTAATAGTGGCTCGACACTAAACTGATATATGTTTGGAACAAATCTGGCCGCGGGGTACAGATAAAGGAGAGAAGCGGTTAAAAATCTAGACAAATTCTATGAAACGGTCCTTGGTATTAGTCGCAGTCGATCTATGTTTCCTGCTGCGCTAGTGAAGTCGTTGAAGTCGTTGAGAGTACGGTTAGAATGGCTTGCCACAAGGCGATCGGTGTCAAGTGAGTAAGTAAGTGGAAAACTTTTTGTTAGCACGTGGTTTCCATACTTATCTACACGAAAACGTGACACATCAGATTTCAAGACGTGACTCCTGGTAACTAGTCCTCTTCATGGGGATAGTCCACCTTATCATACAAACGAAGAGTCTCGTTCCAGTCTCTCTTTCGCCTCCTCCGAAGCGAGAAATACCCCTTGGTACTATCCCACGACCCTTTCACACGACCTTTCTCCTTTCCCCCAGCTTCGGCAAAGTGAGATTCTGGATCCTCGGGAAGCCCGATTAAATGTGACATGTTCATAACGCGCTTGTACAAGAGTTCCCTCCTGGCTCGTATGTCACTCAACGTTGAATTCCCAACGCGCAGGAGACGTGCAAGAGCAGTGAAGGCGCGAAATGCAGAAACGGCATCCTCAAACCAGCGTAATGCCACCCACATTAAAGCAGGCACAAGAATTGAGGTAAAGGGTGAGATGGGCCAAGTGAACAACACGGTCATGAACCAAACCAGCAGCCCGGAAAAAAGGCCATATATAAGTTTATATTGTGCAATTTCATCCCAGGTGTCAAAGATTGGGCCAGTCTTTTTGAAATTATGCACGGCATAAAATGTGGTGGCAAAGATAGGAAGCCAGAGCAGAAGGCCAGGAATTGATATCGTAATGAGAGCCACAGACCAGATGAGTCTGATGCACATTCTGAACAAGATCGTGTGGAGAGGTAAGCTTTGCCGAATCCGGTCATCTTTGATGCCCAAACGGGCGAGCTGGTCCTGATAAACCTATTGCTTCGTTAACGCTGACGCCGTAAGCCTTGGCTTAATCTCTGACCTTGAGATCATCCCGCAGCAAGGCTAGTTCATCTACACGCTGAATAGTGCCGTCCAACTCCATCCTTTCAGTTGGTGTCAATTTGAAGGCATCGAGAAAACTACGGATGCCACGGACGTAGTCCCCAAGGCTCATACGCGTACCAAGGGGGGCGTATATACGGAAAGCAAGTTTAGCTGTCCGTATAAGATCCCAAGTAGGAGAATCGATGGTCCCAGAGCTGATGGTGTTATGCATCATAGATGTTAGTTGCCGAATCTTGTCATATTCAACTGGAGCGAGGAGTTCTGGATGCTCCTAGTTAACGCAAGTAAGCGCGTGTAAACTGTTGATTCTCGGAAACGAACCTTCACCCGTAATACGATTGGCGCATGAAACGTGACAAGAACATCAGAACGGAAATGTTGTCTGTGCCTTTCGGTAGCGATGTTCAAGTGCTGGGTAACGATAAAGGACGTTGCATAACTTACATATATGTCACGGAGCAAGTCAAGACCGAGATTTCGAAGTCTGGATCATCCCGGTTTCTCGTTAGTACATCTGACGCCAACCGTGCCACTACATGCACGTAAGATTGGTATCAAACTGGGCGTGCACAAATAGAGTACCTCCGGTCTTGAGTGGAGCGATGGTGGGGTGATACCGACTCATCCCTTCGGGAAATAAACAAACAGCATCGCCCATTTCGAGTGCCTGGAAGATAGTCGAAATAACCCAAAAATAGCGTAAGAATATGAACACACCTCGACAAGCTTCAGCATGGCATCTGTATTGTCGGCGGTTCCGTCTATCGCATCTTTGCGTCTCTTTATGGGCACAGTACCGGCCGATTCAATAAGCCAACTGGTAAATGTTTTGTGGCCGAACTGAGTTGCCTTCGCGGTCAGACGTAGCATATTCCTTTTCTGAATTGGTTGAAGATATGACAATAAAGTGTAATCAAAACATATCCCTCAGACCTTGGATGGTATAGAGGCAACAAGAAGTCTGCGGACATCAAGAATAACAGTTGGGGATAGGAGGAGCATCCTTAATGAACTCACAGTGCATCCGTCAAGGAATTGCTGTGGTTGGCACACACAATGCTAGTGTAAAATATTAGAAGAATGAGATATGTCATGAGAGACACACCAACCATGGCCTTCCAGTTTCGGGTATAAGATGGGTATTTTCCACCACGATGGTGCCATAAAATATCTTCAGTACAAACCTGAATAGCCACCTGTTTACAGTAAACATGAGACTTTGTAGACGAGTTATGTATGACCAGAAGGCAATTCACCTGATAAAGATGTATGACCATGGTGTTGGCGAGCCTGTGGTTGCGGCCATGGGCTAGGTGCACATACTTACTTTACTTTACCCCAGCCTTCTTTCAGTTAGATGACTAAGCAAGATTTTCACTACTAAAATTTCGAGCTTGTTATCAGCTTCACCTGTAGGCCCAACTATAGCACAATGGAGGATGCGTTGGCTAAAATCCGGCCTCATACCTCTTCATCGTTATCTCACCAAAAAGCACCAGCCGTACTCTTAATCGCTCTTGAATCTGCGTTCAAGCAACAGCACACGGATGCATCGCCTACTGCTTATTTCGCTGCTCTTTTGACTACAGTTGAGGAGACGATTCGAAGGCAAAAACAAGGGTCAAATGAAGATGAAGTCTTACACGCAGGGCTATACCTCTTGGCTCTAGTCGCACCCTACGTTCCTACTCCCGTCGTTAGATCCAATTTGAATACCATACTGGCATTGACGGCCCCCTTCTTTTACTCCTTGAAGGAACAGGCACCCGCTCTGCGATCTCAACTCTCTTTATATCATGTCGTCTATAAATGTCTGGATCGGTCTCAGCTCGAGACACCAGGTATTCGTCAAACTTTTGCCTCAGTATTACATCTCTCCATCGATCCGAGACCCAAAGTACGGAAGAAGGCTGCAGATATCATAAAGGATGTTCTTGCTACCCCGCCCACTCCTCTTTCTCGGCATCCGTACTCCGAAAGAGTGTCAGAGTGGATCGAGGCAACTTTATCCAGCGTTTGCGCTGGCCCCTTGCTCAAGTCCAAAGGCAAGCCAGTCAATATGAGTCCTGATACAGCCTTATACGTTGTTGCGTTTTTGAGACCCGTCATTTCGCATCTTCCCTCTTCCGTGAGTCGGCAAACTTGAGCAATGCTTCCGCCTCTGACCTGTTTGAAGTCAGTTCCGGTTATAGCCAAGCTACTGCTTGTTCTTCCTCAACTGGGCAACCCTTACATTTCTCAATCTGCGTACTCAATCTTGTCTGAAGTCTGCTCGGACTCTCTAGATGACAGCGCCCATATCCATTATGCCCTTCCGGACGTTCTCAATGTCGTGCTGTCGTCCCCACCACCTAAATCGGATACTATACTTTCGCCTGCGTGGGTTCAGCTATTGGCGAGCTCTTTCACAGTTTACCGCGCGCCCAATAACGATGCCCATGCAATTGAGTTGGGGAATGTATGGAAAGCCGTTTGGGGCTTTCTAGAGTCGAGTGACGCGACAACACGCAAGGCATCGGCACAATCACTCGATGTATTGTGTGGCTGCTTCACTCCCCCACTGATCTCCTCGGCTCTGGAAGACAAAGAGTCAAAGTCCACCCTCCACCAAATTATCTCTAGTATAACGAAGGCACTCGAATCACTAGCATATGCTCGAGCGATTCCAGAACTTTTATCTGTCGCTTCCTCAATTGTGACGCGCTTGCGGTTTAGACCTGGTTCCAGAAATGCGCCCACTGCAGCAGAAACACTATTCCTTCCTTTTATCGAGCGTGTTGCCAAGCTACGGATGGCCAAAGGCTTTGAACACAAAGAGGCTGCAGACGCTATGCTATCTTCAGCTATGCAGGTGCTTGGACCTCAGGTTTTGCTTCAAGTGCTACCTCTCAATCTCGAGCCTTCCGATCGGTGTGTTCTATACCTATTCTTGCATGTGATCGTTTATGGATAAGTTGCATTCTTTTTAGGCAAGCTGGTCGAGAACCCCGCGCCTTCTTATTGCCCCTCCTGCTCCAGCCCCATCCCTCACCTTTGAGCCATTTCATATCTTATTTTGTTCCTCTGAGCGAGCGTATGTTTGATTTGAAATCTACTGCTGAGGCCGAAAATCGCCCGTCTGAGTCAAAAGTCTGGAGTGTTCTTGTGGCGCAGATATGGTCTGGTCTAGCTGGGTATTGTCATGGCACGCCTGACTTGAAAGAGGTGATTCATATCCGCTCGTATGCCATCCCAACCCTTACTAAGCCGTCCACAGTCTCTGACACCGTCATTTGCACAAATTCTTTCTCAGCTACTCTATGGCTATCCTGAACTTCGACCGGCAGTCCTAAGAGCCCTTAAAGTAATGATTGATTCTAACGTGGCCCTGGCGGCGCAGGATCATGAAGCACCCAGTTCTGACTCTATCACTCCAAACCAAGCTCAAGAAAACCTTGACATTCTCCGTTCACAAGCAGAAAGTTGGTTGGCAGTACTCTTCAATGTCTTTGGAAGCGTTGGTCGTGATTCTCGAGGGACGGTGGGAGATGTCATTAGTGCATGGGCCTCCATCGCTGGTGACCAGGTGTGTTCGACATGCTCATACCATACCAAAACAAGCTCTCACTATAATCATGACAGGAAATAACCAGAGCATGCGGTAAGGTCCTGGACCTCTTTAAAACAAATCTAGCGTCGACAATGAAAGAACCACCTTTGCATGGGGGCCCGAGTGATGCGGTCCACATGACTGCAACTGCTCAGGACCTGATAATCCTCATTGTACCATATCTCCCCAGCTCTGATGCTTCCATGTTATATACTCTTTGTCTATCAGCTGGCGTCCTGAGCGGAAAAGACAACGGCGTGCAAAAACGAGGATACAAAATATTGACTAAACTTGTCGAAGGTAAAAAGGTCGACGTTGATGCAGAGTCAACCATTCGTCAACTAGACGAATTCTCAGACGGGCTCTTAGCGGCAGCAAAGAAGGTAGTTAGCTGAGTCCGCTTAAGAGGTCTTCTCCTTACAGCCGCTTCTACAGGATCGGTTCAATTTACTCGCGTTACTTGTACCGTCTATCTCTTCTTCCGCTATGCATATTATCCCATCTTTGATCCCGGAAGCAGTGCTAGGGACGAAAGAACCTTCAGAAAAGGCCAGATCTGCGGCTTTCGATCTCATTCTGGCCATGGGTAGAAAAATGAATGGAGGCGGAGTTGTCAAGCGGAATCTCATTGACGGCATGGATGAAGATAGCTCCACAGACAGTGCGCCACAAGCCATATCTATTGCTTATGTGTACTAATCATCCCCAAGCGGCTGCCAGTGTAGAGGAATTCCTCACTATGGTAGCCGCGGGTCTTGCTGCTAGCCCTCACATGATTAGTGCTACTGTAACTGCTATATCACGTTTGGTTTTTGAATTTAAAGGTTTGTTTGTATGCACTCTGTGGTTCAAGGCCTCATAATTTATCTACTTTAGATGTCATTTCGGAAAAGATGCACACTGAAATATTCACAACTCTACTTGTATTTCTTTCGTCAGCAAATCGGGAAATCGTCAAGTCGATTCTTGGATTTGTGAAGCTTTCTATCCATACGCTCTCCACAAACATCATACGTCCCCACCTAAAGGAGCTCGTAACAGCACTGTTGACTTGGTCACACGATCACAAAAATCATTTCAAAGCCAAAGTCAGGCACATTTTCGAACGAATGCTGCGACGATTTAGCTGGGACGAAATATATTCCTGCGCTAGCGAAGAAGACTCGGCGAAAGTCTTAGTGAACATCAAAAAGAGGAAAGAGCGCGCCAAACGTAAGAAGGAGGATCGACAAGAGCACGATGATGATCACCAGGTTGATCCAATCTAGTCTCATCGAATGTGGTATTGATCTATTTCGTTTAGACGCATACAACGAAGCCTGTTGCTGGCGATGCTTTTGAAGATGTGTTGTACGGTAGCGAAGATGACGCAGAAGATAGTGAATACGAAGCCCCTGTATCAGGCGGAAAATCCACCAAACAAAAACAGCCGGGATACGAGGCACGGCTTCGAATGGATGACGATGAGCCGATGGATTTACTTTCGGGTGCAGCCTCAGGGATCACCAGTATGTACACTCCTACTAATCGCATCTATAAAACATGTCGATTAACTCGTATCAGATGCCAAGTCCCACCGGAGGCGGAAAGCAGGCCAAGATGCTTCTCACTTCAAGATGGACAATGACTCCGGAAAAATGTTAATAGAAGAAGAGGAAGATTCTGATAAAGAGGGCCACCCTTCAACAGACGTTGCTGGTGTAGCCTATCGGGAGAGCATGCTTTCCGAGGACGGATTCACCCGGGGGCCCAATGGACAGATAAAATTCAACAAAAATACTAAAAAGCGTAGACACGAGGCGGATAAAGTTGAAGATGTCGATATGGCTGATGGTGAAAATACTCCTTCAGCTCCACAAAAAAAGAAGGTGAAGGACGCACCAAGTATTGGGCATGAGTTCAAAGCAAAGGTCATTCAACTTTTCTTCTTATTCGGCCCATCTCATAATGGTATTGCGATGCAGAAAGCTGGTGGCGACATAAAAAAGAAGGGCGTGGACCCATATGCGTACGTATCTCTATCCCAGGCTGCTGGAAAGGGGCGGCGTGACCGAAGCTCTCTCGGGATCACAAAGAAAAGGTAAGATTGTGGGTATTGTATCGTATAAATATATAGAGGCATTTTCATTTCAAAATGACAGTTTATCCATACAAAACTTGGTTATGTGGTGCCCCATATAAACCTGCATTCCAGCTACCTGGCTGACGCCACTCTACTGACACTTGATTTATAACTTTTGCTACCACTGCCGCCAACATCTGTGCATCGGCTCTGTTGTCACCTTCTAACACGAATTGCAAAAGTGACGCCGTTGGGGTTTTCCAGTCATCCGGAAGTGAAGTTAGGATACGCCTGGTTAGACCACCACCAGGTATAAAAGGAACGGCATCATTCTCTACTGGTACAGAAGCCGATATGTATGTTGGGATCGGAATCGAGTCCAACAGCTCCAACGAAGTTGTAGCAAGTGACGGACTGTTTGGTGGTTGAATCTTGTATATTGGCGTGCTGTGGAACTATATTGAGCATACTCTGGCCCATGCAAGACTGGGCAAAGACATACAGCATCTGAGAGTCAGATCGATTCGACAGATCCACACCAGAAAGGAAAATTACAGCACCCACGCCAGACGACCCAATGAAGTGGAGTAGGCTGGAAACGAAATCCTGTTTTCTTGACTGGGGGATGCTCATCCTTAGCAAGCTATAAAATTTCAACAAGGAAACACACTTTGAGGACAGGGGACCTCTGCTGAATGACTAGCAGATTTGATTGGGGAGCCCCATACACTATAAGATTTATTATAAGCTATGTTATGAAGTGGGAGACCGACGGACCGCATACATTCTAGGGGTGTAGTGATACCTTCCTCTCTATTCTCTCTTGCACCTATGACAGGTATGAAGTACTCTGGGTTGAATAGAGCCAAACGCTTTAGCGAGAAAGAGGTAATCAGCAGGTCTGCAGAGAGCTGGGACACATTGGCGGCAGACACAACGGGCTACCAGTAAATTGTCAAACGCGAGAACACGATGAGATCAATTTGCAAGAAACCAACAACGATAAGGGTCTTTCCAGCCAAGTCAGCCTGAGTCGTGACAGGATAGATAAATGGAGCCATTTATGATCTTGAGCTTGACAATGAAGGCCAAGATTGTTGGGTGTGTACTCGTATGTAACTCCAAATGCTTTCAAATACTCTGCGCGAAAATAATGCAGGTCTCTAACTAACATGCGCCTATATATCTATCGTGTTGTACTGACTCAATGCTACTGCTTGGCTCTTCACTATCTACCGTCATGCCTTCAACTTTTTGACGAGCTCTGGAACCACCTCGAAAAGGTCTCCTACGAGGCCCATGTCTGCAATCTGGAATATCGGAGCATCAGAGTCCTAGCAGTTGGAGTCAGGATACTTTCTTCATGGCTGGTAGCACTCCTCACCTTATTGATGGCGACAATTAATTTAGAATCCTTCATCCCAGCAAGGTGCTGGATGGCGCCTGAGATGCCAATAGCAATATACAACTCTGGGGCAACAACTTTTCCTGTCTGTCCCACTTGTAGCGAATTATCCGCATACCCCGCGTCGACGGCAGCACGGGAGGCGCCGACAGCAGCGCCAAGTGCATCCGCAAGCGGGTATAGAGTAGAGGCGAAAGTTTCAGCACTTTTGAGGGCACGCCCTCCAGACACGACCCGACTGGCAACGCCGAGGTCTGGACGATCGGACTTGGTGAGGGTTGTCTTGACGTGTTCGGTAAGCGAAGCATCAACCTCAACAGGGTCCAAAGTCGTTGCTTCTGCTTCAGAGCCATCTTGCGGTTGTGCAGCAGCAAAAGCCGTCCCTCTGACAGTGAAGAATTTTATAGGAATAGACGAGGATGCACGGACGGTCGAAATTGCGTTTCCTGCGTAAATTGGGCGGGTGAATGTTGTGCTATTGGACGAAACGTCATGGTCCACGGAAGTGACATCCGAGATAGCTGGAGCACTCAGTCTTGCTGCCACACGGGGAAGTAGTGATTTTGCGAAAGACGAAGTCGCAGAAACAATATGTGTGAAATGCGGAGAGTTTGAAAGTAGCTTCTCGAGAAGTGGTGAGATTGTCTCTGGAAGGGGCTCAGTGTATTGTAGTGAGGTGGAGTGTAACACCGAAGTCAAGCCTTTAAGCCTATGATAACATATTAGTTGCAGGGATGGGGTAACTAGCAGGCGATACTACTTTTTAACTTTTTCTATGACACCTGGTACATGTTCCGGTGCGCCAACAATGAGACCAGTCACTTTGCCTCCAAGTTGTTCAGCAGCTGTAAGGGCCGACAGGCAGCCTGCGTCAAGTACGCCCTTTCGGTGCTCCAGAAAGACTAGTGCATGGGGCGGAACAGCAGTTGCATACGAACGAGAGAGAGCGCGAACAGAGGGAATGGGACGAGCTCTTAGCATTACAGTTGAAAGCATAGACACTGTTAACTCCAGCGCAAAGTCCGATCTTATCATGGCACCCTCCACGTGATTTTTGTTCACCACCTGTACTGCTACTGACAGAAACGTTATACTAGCTCGAGATCTCAGCTTATTGCTCATTGTTCGCGTTCAGTGCTCACTATCACCCGTTGGCACTGGCCCGGGCAATCTAGAGTAGCAGGCAAGAGTTATATAGCACATACATGTGATCTTCGGTAAGCTCCGGACCGGTAACAGTAGGTAGCACTGTGGTATAGGTAAGCAAGTAAGCAAGCATATCCAGAGTAATATTACCTCTTCCCTTACCAATGTCCTTTCAAGGCCTCATATCTGGTTCAGAATGTGCTGTACCATCTAACCCGCTCTCTCAGGTCCTTAAGCATACAGAAGGTGATCGGAGCTTGCAGCAAGTGAGTAAAGTTCTAATCTTCATGCGCGAGCTGTCATTGACCTCACTCATATCACTCACTATACTATAGGACAGAACTGCCGGCCCCTCATCTTCTAGAGTGCGCCTCCAAGCTCTATCTTCTGACCTTCAAAATCTCACAAACCTTTAGCTCCATTCACTGCCGGGAACAGCTCCTCTAGCCGTAAACCAACATGATATTGCTCTTGCACGTCAATTCTTTGAGGGCGATTCCCAAGCCCAGGCCCCGCTTCCAGCTTTCCTCTCCCCTCATATCCCTCAGCTATCAAACATGAGCTCTATGGATAATCGAGCGAAGGAGATATGGGCCCTCGAGCAGCAAGGTTTACATTCAATTGAGGGTTCCAAAACTCAAGCTACCTGGACTACGGAATTTGGCGCCTCTTCGCAGATGCATCTGCCCTCACCACTTGTACAGCAAAACATTTTTCCACGACAAGAATGTGTGCCACCTGCTTCACACTCCTCCGTCTCTGCTAACTTCAAACGCAGACCAGCAAGGGCCTTCATATATGACGCCTATGAACACGTACAGACCACCCATGTCTATGGGCATGTATTCTGGTTTTAATGTATACCAGAGTCCGGTTTTATCCGATGGAAAAGGGAAAGGGAAAGTCAGAGAAGTTGATTTCGATGCTGCCTTTGCCGAAATCGCAGCCTCCTTACCACCTGCTCAAGAAACGACCTCTGGAATCGTGGAAGTAGTAGAAAACTCCGCCATCGACGGTGAGACAAAGGCCGTATCATCGGATACCACTGGAGATGCTACTGCTGATTTCGAAAAGTCGGTGTTATTCCAGTTATACTTTTGCTTACTGCTGAAGGCATCAACAGGGTTTGGGATCATCTTCAAAACTCAGACCTTCCTCCACCAAAAGAGGACTTCTCTAAGTGGGAATCTGAATTCAATCAGCTCATGTCAGCACAACGAGACGAACTAGACCACGACTATGGCTCAGCAATGCAAAAGGCCTGGGAAACCGGCCCTGGCTTGAACGTTACAGGACAGCCTCTGCAATTCGATGCTGATGGTATTCCAATGCTTGGACCATACACATTTGGTGAGTTCTCGTTCTAGCTGCCAGAATTACAGTTTATGGAACCTCCCTTTCCAGAACAGAATAACAAGTATATGGACTCCTCGGTCAACAGGTCTCTACTCCAAGATGCCAAGGCACTATTGGAGCAGAATGGATCACTGTCTGAAGCTGCCCTCCTACTAGAGGCTGCTATACAGAAGGGCGAACTTGGAGAGGGCGGCTATGAGGCATGGATACTATTGGGCGAAACACGCAACATGGACGAGCGTGAAGAGGCAGGCATGCGTGCACTCGTTGAAGGTGTCAGAAGAGCTGAAGAGGCAGGTGCCACTGGTGCTGGTATGCTAGTGCGTATAGTCCCAGACAACCCATATCAGCTCCCTCATTGTCAATTAGTCACTGGCAATATCCTTTACAAACGAATCCTACGATCGAGCATCCCACACCATGCTCCTCCGCTGGTTAACATCCCGCTTTCCATCGCTCGACGTTCCAGAGTCAACTATGAAATCTATGTCTGCGCACTCCTCGTGGGACACTCACAATCGAATCACCGAACTATTCCTCAAGCTGGCCCGTTCGCAGCATGCTGAGGGACTTGTGGATGCAGATGTTCAGGTTGGCCTAGGCGTGCTGTTCTATACGAACGGCGAGTATGATAGGGCCAAAGATTGTTTCGAGAGTGCTCTAGGCGTTCGACCAAGGGTAAGTCTAAAAGACTTCTTGAAGTCTGTCGAGAAACTTCTGATACGTTGTCCGTAGGATTACACACTATGGAATCGGCTTGGCTCAGCCCTTTCTAATGGCAGCAAGCCAGAAGAAGCCCTAGGTGCTTACCAAGAGGCGCTACAGCTTCGACCTACTTATACTCGTGCTATTTACAATGTCGGCGTTGCGTGTAAAGTCATATACTCTCTCATATCGACATTCTCATAACATTTAATCAAGGCTTAAACATTGGTGCTCACAAAGAAGCTGCGGAACATTTCCTTAGCGCCCTCAACTTGCAAGAATCCACCAACGGAGATACCAGCATCCAACTTTGGAATACCCTGCGCCGAGCATTCATGGCTATGGTAAATGGAATACAACCACCTGTAACTGTCTGTTAAACACCGTATTATAGGGCCGACCACAGCTGGCAGATCTCGCAAAACCGGAAGCAAAAATCAAGCTAGAGATATTTCGCCAAGAAGGATTCGATTTCTAGACACAACGCTATACAATGGAACCCTCGGATTTACTTATCAGTATCATGCATTCCAAAATTTCACGCAGTTTGACTACCGATAATCTAAGCACCAGCCTGTAAATCGTTGAATGCATATGACTTTACACCCTGATACAGCATTCCTCTGATTGGCGGACCCCAGTCGGCATTCACGGCCCGTTATGATACCACACTAAACAGCAACTTCTCTGCTCATTTCCCACCTAGCACTGACCTTCACGATGTCCTCTGCAGACGTGAAAATGTGAGTTCGTTGTCACTCAAACAGAGAAAAAAGACCAATTGTTAATCGAGGGAGTGTAAAGTCACCCCATGCCCAAGCCTTTTATAGGTGGCAAGCATCAACTGAACAAGATATCATCTCAATTGACCCAAAATAAGATCAGAGGCGGCGCACAGGCTATGCGTAACAGTTTCTTCCCCCTTTTTTTTCAACATGATTGTTGACCTCTCTACCCAGTTTATGCCGTTGGTCTGACAGAAGAGGACATGGATAAACCCCAGGTTCTAGCGCTTGTATGTTGCTGAAATTCGACTGACCAGGCTCGAGCTAGATTGGAATATCCCCCATCTGGTGGGAGGGTAAGTTTACCATAGTAAGAAACATTTCAAAATTTACTCATGAGTAAACCTTGCAGGAAACCCATGCAATGCTCATCTGGTGATTCCCGCTTAACCGGCCTCCATCAAAAGTGTACTAATTCATCATTAGCTCGACCTCGCACATCAAGTTAAAGAGGGGTGCAAAGATGAAGACATGGTGGGTTTAATATTTAACACGATTGGAGTTAGGTAGGTATGCGCAACAACCTTCTGTGACTGGACACTCAACTGAATTCATAGTGACGCGATAACAATGGGAACTGATGGTGAAAGTGGCTTGACATCCTGGCATCCAATGTACTCATAGCACTACGATCGTAGGAATGCGATACTCGTGGGTCATCAGATCCTAAAATCCCATGCACAAAAATTTATAGAGTACTCCAGTCTCCCTAGTCGCGAGATTATAGCAGACTCAATTGAAACGGTGGGGTCATTCCCTCCGCTTTTATTTTGCACTATCACCCTCATGGTTTTTATCCCAGGTGATAATGGTAAATATTTTGTTCATACACTAGTTCCCAACTCAACAGTTGGGCAATCGAAGGCCCAACATTATGATGGCAATATCTCAATCCCTGGATGTGACAAGAACATGCCGGGGTGTTTTATGGCTGCGGCCCGCCACAATCGCCCCACAATCATCGTTTATGGTGGAACAATTCAGCCGGGTACAAGACACGTCGGTAAGTCATGAGTATAGTCAACTACTCCATAGTTCACCTCTATCAGATTGCCCCTCTATGGGTCATAACGCGGGTGGAACCGTGAACATCTCGGATGCATTTGAATCATATGGTTCGTATAGCTGTAAGATTTCCACCGAAACAATATTCAATACAACACTCAGGAGCCTACGCTGTCGGAAAGATTAATGACGAGGAGAGGTTTGATGTTGTCCGACATGCCTGCCCTGGAGCTGGTGCATGTGGCGGTATGTACACGGCCAATACTATGAGCTCAGCTCTGGAGGCAAGTCAAGTGGATGGGCAAGTTGAAGCTTTCCTTGTCAACTAATAATACAGGCGCTTGGCATGTCCCTCCCGTACTCCTCGAGCACACCTGCTTTGTATCCAGGTAAGTCTGTCGAGATGTCGAGATTCTCTTTGTTACATGCTAACTACAGGAATGAAGAAAAGAAACAGGAGTGTGTTAAAGCTGCAAAGTATCTCAAGCGGTTACTAGAGTTGGATATTAAGCCAAGGTCGGTCGTTACGTGTCGATTTATGGTGTTTTTTTAGGAGCCAGCATAGGGATATATTAACTCGCAAATCCTTTCTGAATGCCATAGTGATTGTCACAATCCTAGGAGGATCTACCAATGCAGTAAGCTAGTATGACATCATGCGACATGGCTCGAACCACTAAATGCTTTCCAGGTTCTCCATCTATTAGCAATGGCGAGGGCTGCCGACGTAGAACTTAGCATTGACGACTTCCAGCTGGTAGGTAACAAGACACCTTACCTGGCTGACTTGAAGTGAGTATCTACACCTAGAGAGACTCCAACTTTGATGATGAAAACGATTTAGGCCATCAGGAAGATACTACATGGAGGATATTCATAAAATAGGAGGTGTCCCTGCTATCCTCAAGTATTTGCTCAAGAACACCGAACTTATTGACGGAAGCCAACTCACGGTCACGGGCAAGACACTAGCAGAAAACCTCGAGGATGTACCCGATCTTGAATTCGAGAATCAAGACGTGATGCGGAAGCTAGATAATCCCATCAAAGCTACCGGCCACCTCACAATTCTGCGAGGTAACCTTGCACCCGGCACCGCTGTTGCCAAACTTACTGGGAAAGAAGGTTCTCGTTTTGAGGTGAGATAGAGACGTGATTGGATATCGGTAGCGGGCTGACGAGACATTAAAGGGTATCGCAAGATGTTTTGATAGGTTTGTTATTTTAAAGCCTTGGTATACTCGCGCGAATTGATATTGGCGCCACTAGTCTCGAGGACTTTTATCCTGCGCTCGAAGCAGGAGAGATTAAAGCAGGCACGGTCCTTATCTTCAGGTATCAAGGACCCAAAGGGGCACCTGGGATGCCAGAAATGCTGGGTAAGCTATGCTGTTGATTATACCAATATTCTGATGCTCCAATTACGTAGGTCCTACTGGGGCCATTGCTGGCGCTGGACTGGCCGGATCAACAGCCTTGATAACCGATGGACGTTTCTCGGGTGCAAGTCGTGGTTTCATTATTGGGCATGTCGTGCCAGAAGCTCGCGTCGGAGGACCCATTGCTCTGGTCAATGACGGCGACAAGATCATCATAGATTCTGAAACCAGATCTATCAATTGGATTGTTGACGAGGAAGAACAAGCGCGTCGAAGTAAGAGATGGGAGGAGTCGAACAAACGTGTATTTGTCGTTAAACGCGGGATCCTTTTGAGATATGCCCGGGATGTCGCTGTGAGTCCACCCGCAAGTTTTCGTTGCGAAACGAGAGTTGAGTCTTCATTAGCCTGCAAGTGTTGGAGCGTATTGTGATTGAAGGATATTATGTGTCCAGATTGGGTAAATTAGTTGGTGAGGGTGCATGTCATAGTCCGGTGGGGCATTATAACTAGTCGGACGCGAGAAAAAGTGGTTTAAGTGTGTTCATATCGTGAGCGATGCATTCGGTGGAATAGTCATCTCTTCAGCCAAGTTGATTGTCGGAGGTGCACCGTTCTGCACTGAACCCTTTGATTCTGTTTCCTTCAAGTGTTGTTTACGCGTGTCAGAGTGTAGTGGGTCTCCGCTATTGCCCTTTTGGTACACCCTATCACCAGGGGCATGGTGACCTAAGATTACAGCTGGATCTGGGGGGACTAGCACGTTCTCTTCGGGTATCTTGGGAGGCTTCGACTTCTTGACGGCCTTGCCAGATTCAATCTTCCGCTTCAGCATTTTTCGCTTGTATCGCTTTCTAAAATAGATCGTGAAGCCAATAATCCAGGCTATGCCCATAACACCTCCGCATACACTGCCAGCAATAAGTGGCGTTTTTAGTTTCTGTCTAACGTAAGAAGGTCAAATTTTCAAGACATGGTCAAGAATCTGGGCTCATTCAAGTACTTACCTTGGTACGACAGAAGATGAGGCTGCAAGTACTTTGTACGTGGGCATGGGCGTCCCAACTGAAACGGATGAACTCGTATATACGCCTTGCTTGGTTTAAAGTGCACTTACAAGGATCATTGACGACAGGCATGTGTAGGTACAAAGACACAGGCAAACCTTGGAGCCCAGTCGAGACGGGGCCGCCGCCACATAAGACCAAATAGACTTTCGAGTAAGATGTCCAATAGGAAGTTACTACTCTACTTCTGTAGCAACATCCGTTTGTATATCATGTTCGCTATCGAGACCAACAGACCTTAAAATCTTCTCTATGGTTTCTGTCTTCATCACCTCTAACTCTTCTTCACTCTTGACAAGTAGCATGCCTGCGAATCCCAATGCATTTACACTTACCTGTTCCCCTGTTACTGGGACAGTGTAAGCATCTCGTTTTCGAGGAATCATGTGGATGTGATTTAGTGTCATCAGTACGTTATACGATGGTTTTCCAGGAGGATATTCCGGAACATGACGGATAGCTGAAATAACCAGGTCTAAGAGTGCCAAGAAAGCCGTAGACAATTGCTGTTCGATCCTTTCAGATGACTGGGAGGAGAACTGGTCCGGTAAGCGTATAACATGGTTAGTGTAGGGCAGTCTGGTCAGGGAGAAGGGCTTGTCTAAGATTCGATCGGTAAGATACAATGTTGACACTGATAGGCTGGTAGGGTCAGCACAAACCTGGAGTTTCCAAACGGATAGACCTGGCGACCCTTTCGATAGGTGGGCCATCATGCTCCAAAGGCACGAACTGGATATGTTTGTGCGCTTGACTGGCGCCACTATTGTCTCCACCTGACCATAATGAACACACAGGCAGATCTGTTTGATTTTTATGTTACCTACAATTGTAAAAAGCAAAGTATTGTTTCCCTGCTTTGTGTGCCGCGGTGAGTAACAGGTAAGTTTGTACCAGGTCAAATGGCATCAAAGGCGATGATTGAGACTGGAATTCTGCATGACATAGATGTTAGTGAAATTATCGTTGCCACTAGTACTACCGAAGGTTGACTTTTTGTGACAACCAAGAAATGGTCGGGGACGACAGCGTATTTATTAAGCTATATGGGCGAATATCAGTTCAAAACGCACACGAGCTGAACAATTAATTAAGAGACCAGTACGACATATTCCTCCCCGCCATCGCTCTGCAAATCTCCGAGGTGGAGGTTTCTGTTGTAAGGTGACGCAAACGGATCGCTTTTTTGCTCGTCGTGTTTCGAATCAAGTTTAGGAGCTGGAGGTGTTGGTTTATTCAGCAGTGCGGGACAGAGCCTGATTTCGAACTGCCGTTCGAGCTATGAGATTGTGATGATAGTGAAATCGATATTGGCACCTCTATGCCCAGCTCCTCATGCTTTGTTACGCTCGATGGGAAATGAAGTAAATCGCCGGCATCATGAGCATACGCAAAGCTCTTGGACACGGAAGCGATTATATCAGATGGTGACATGATGCAAGCTCTGGTAAAACAACGAACAACGACAACCATGCGGTCTAGTATGTTCAAGCCTTATCGCTTGGTAGTTCGTCCATCATCCTTACATTTGAAAAACGTCTCTACATGGGTACAGTGGAAGTCAAACTATGGTAATTGGTATCAAAATAGGGATAGGTTCGTAAGCGAGCAAAGTTAGATCAGCCTTCAAACAAGTAAATGACACCAGGTTAAAGGAGTGCGTGATGGTTCCAGCCCATCGAAAAGAGTTACGGCCCTCTCCAATGTATGAAAGAAGCAAGAAATGTTTTCGACGCGGGGGCTGGAGTGACGTTAAGCCCCTCCAGCCTTGCCCCGATTCTCTTTTGCATCAGCCATTGCTTCGCCGAGCACTTGCGCGCGGACGTAACACATTGCTGCTATAAACGACCAGATAGAAGCATTCGTACCCTAAGAGGAAGGATGTATAAACAGGTGACCAGAGATGTATGATGAGTGCACTCACTTGGTAAAAGAGAATCGTTAGGGAGGTTTGGAACAGTAATAGCACGATTCGCAAAACGAGGCTACGATGGATTGAAAGTGACCTGAGTTGAGGCAGCGGGAAGTCTAGCGCAATTATAAACATCCCAAGTAGCATGGTGATCATCTGGACGACCGGAATCTTGACGATCACGGTGATAAAGAAGGCTGCATTGGGAGAGGGTCTGTTGGCGTTGTATTAGAGAATTCGTAGGGCATTCATTATAAACGTACTGAAGTCCTCCTGGATCACGTAAAGTTCCACCAACGAAATCCCAAAAAAACTTGCGGTAGAACAGGCCATAGAAAGCCGCCCAGACGGCATCTTGACCGAGGTGTCGCTTTAGTTCATAAGGGACAATAGGTAACGTTTAACATACATATACTCGAGGCGATCGCTGTTAGACGAGCATATTCGTGCCAAACAAGGTTCCCCATTGCAATTTCAAGGACGACTCAAGGAAAGATTTAGAAGAGTGGAAGAGCAGTACCAGCGCAAGAAAATGAAGACTCGCTTCAACGATGGGAGAGAAGACGGTTAGAAGTGAAAGAGCAGCCACGAGCGCAGCTCGACCCAGAGAAAGACGCAGGAAAGGAGAGGACAAGTAAAAGGATGAAACGAAAGAAGGGCAGTGTGCCACTCCCCTCATAAGTAGCAGTCACCTTTGTCATCGGACTTCAAAACACGTGAATTGATGCTGGTATCCAAGAGACTCAAGTGGGGTACAGATATAAATATAATTAAAGCAAAACTTGATAACGTTTATATATAAAGCTAGGTAATTGCTATGCGGATTATTGACTCCCCACTACATATACCTAAGAGCTAACCAGTCACTGTTCCAAGTCCAGAGGTGGTGGCCGTCGGTTCGGTCGCCTTGGACTCCCATTGACAATCTACATCATTTAAAATATCAGCCACGTCGATCACTGAATTTATAGAGATTGTTACCGTCACTGGACCCAAACCTCTGGGTGATGGACGTTTGGGTAAAGCCAGACGAGCAGGCAACGGGCTTGTTGGTATTGGTGGTGGTATAAGTGCTGTCGAAGAGCGTTGAGAGGATACCTCGCTAGCATAAGATGGATCACTGTAGTAGCTAGGAGCAATTGAGTGCCTGGCCATTGTTTCTCGTTTGGACGACTGCGGTGGTGCCGGAGATACGTAGGTGGGGGTGGGGAGTATTGATTGGTGAGTAACCCGGGCAAAACCAGCTTCCATCATGCTATCTCCTTGCATAGGAAGAGCAGGCGTCTGGGGTGAAGTGGGCAAGTGGATGTCTTTCTTTTGGAGTCCCATTCGGCTGTTATTACGGCGACGAAGAAGTAAAAACAGGAGTAGAAGAATGAGAGCCAATCCCACCACTCCTCCAATTGCGCCCCCAACGATGGGGGCCAAAGACCGAGATTGAGAAGCCGTGAGAGGTGTCCTGTTTCAACAAGTTCAAGGGTAATGAGGTCCAAAAGTCGGCCGACAGACCTTGTTAATCCTGTTGGTGAGCTGGCAGGGGTTGAACTAGGACTGGAAGAGCCGGGTGACCCCCCGCCAAAGGAATTATTGTCACTCGAGGGTGTATTGGAGGAAAAAAAAACGATTCCGTCAATGTCCATAAATGGTCCTGTCCCTTCTTCTACAATAGAAGTCATCGTCAATACATGACGCTGCGAGCCCAGATTATTGCTATAATACTAAAGGCCATTGAGTGACAGCGCATTGAAACCAGTGTATCGGAAAGCCTACCAAAAGCACCTAGAATTTTTCTTAATTAAATAAGGAGATGTGTTGTAGTCTGACATACCTGAGGGTGAAGCAATTCTACAAATCCACCCGCTCCTCCTGTAAGTACTGTAGAACGACCATCTACAGTGATCTGAACGTTCGCATGATCTGGAGCCATAGTGCCGTAGATTGCCACAGCATCGCCTGAGAACGATATAGAAGCTGATGCACTGGGTGTATTTGTGAAACTGAGAGTAAAATGGTTCAAGTGTAGCCGAGGATAGACGATATAGAAGGCACGGACTGGAGAGTACCATTCATGAAGCCTTGATTCTGATTGACATTCCAGGCAGCGACCGACGGTAGATACTGGATGGTCGGGTCAGTATCATCAATGGTTACCGAGGTCATTTTTGAACTACAGGAAAGGTTTCATTAGTATCTATCGGATCTACCAGAACGTATTTACGCTGAAGATGAAGGCCGTGTTTGTATGTTCACCCAGTCGATATCAATAGGAGCCCCCCCGGTGTTTGTAAAAACTGCAGTGTGGGGCCCATCAGCCAGTCCAGAGGCGGAACCGAGGAGTTGATTGGCAAGGTCTTGGGAGCTGTTGGCGCTGCCGGTTGTGATGATTTGACCATCGACGGAAATTGTAAAAGACCCATAACCTGCCCTACGGCCCCCGAAGATCGATATCCCAGTACCTATATTGTTGTTTAGACCGACAGCGTTAGCTGTGAGCTTCTCATACCATTAAATTTGACCGTGGCGGTTGCTCCCTGCGCGGATGTTGTGTGGAGGGATCTACCCGAATACGACTAGAAATATACACGATTAATTTGACAAATTTTGGAAACAATGGCAACTTACTGCAACTAGCGCATCTGTGGAAGGAGTATCAGTCCAAGCCCCGCCTGGCGCGTAGGAGATTAAAGGAGAGCTGTCTTCGACTGCTGGAGCAATTAGATCTAGGTGCAGTGGCCTACTGGAGAATTACCTTGAAGGTCAAACGAGGCCATCAAGGCTAGATCAAAACGAAAAACAGAAAGGAACGAAAAAGAAGAGAAAAGGAAGAGAGAAAAGGAACGGAGGTGAGCCAAGGTCGACGAGCGTCTCTACAACGTATGGCTATGTAGTATGACAGCCGTCTACACCAAATGATATTCAAAAAGGGGCATTGCCGAACACTCCATCAGGTGTCGGACGTCAGTACTTCAGTGGTAATCACAATACCAAGACTGAGGCCAGTCGTACGTGGTAGATGGACATGAACATGAACTTGGGTGAAGTGATACTTGTGACTTGCTCATCACGGCGTCGCTCGGTCACCAGCTCGGCAGTCTCTCTTCGACCATGCCTTCGCCACTCACGACGCCACTCAAACACAATCCCATTCCACAAAGTACTGCATCCTTTCCGACGTCGCGCTCTCTTGTCCCTGTTGGTCCTAGGCATGTCTCAACAAGAGGGAATCGTAGCATTCGCAATGAAAAGGGAGAAAAACCCTCCACTACTCGCGCGCTGGTTCTACGCAACGGAAAGTATGGCGCTCGGGGAACAGGGGAGATGATACTCATATCAAAGTTGAGTGGAAGGGAGAAACTTGATCTCCTTGCAGGTATGATACAATTCTTTGAAGTTGTCCCTTCCTAACTAAACCCATAAAAGAGGATCTCGTAAGGAGATCGAAAACGGCTGTAATGGCCCCCTTTCGGCTTGAACATTGCTTGAAAATTGCGGAATCTCAATGCAATGGCAAGCTTTGTTGATATCAGAGTTATACTGGTTTTGATCTGAATAATATTCTTATAGCATTTCTGGACGATGTCACGAACCTTCGAGATCCACAGCTCTTTTCACACTTGATACAAGCCGAATTAACTGCTCGGGAAAAGAAGGACAATGTCAAGAGTAGTTCTGTTGGAACCCCATCATACGTCGCCTCAGCAATTGCTACAAAGTTGGTCTGAGACTAAATTATCGACTGGCATCGGTTACTAAAATGAACAATATAGGGTCCACAACACTTATCTACTCGCTTCTGCCTGGAAATTGGTCTCTGAGACACTAGCGCAGTTTGCAATCAATGGTTTAACCGATAGTACCATCAAGTCACAACTGCAAACTAGTGCGAATATCCGAGCTCGCTATCTCGCTTTGTACGAGTTAGCCAACCTATTAGTAAATGTAAGCCAGAATAAAGTATCTGTTCTGGCAATGACTACACGTACGGATGGGCTTTTGCTCGCCTCACGCCACTAATTAACTATCCGTATCTTCCTATAGCCCATTATTCTCGTTACTTCAAACCAACCCCAGATAACACAGACTCCAATGAACCAAACATTATCTTCGACTGGGCTGAGCTACGAGAAGCGGGCATATCTTTTTTAGACTCGATCATCATCGAGCTATGTTTCCCGCGTGGCCCTTATCCCGAGGCTATCCTCTTCCAAGTTCTACATGATGCCGTAGACGAGTCTCCGAAAGAGGCAAAAAGGTTCCCCCAGGAGCTTTGGAATGCTATTGGCGACCTCTCGGTAAATTAATGAATAAACTCCGCCTCTTGATTGAACTAATCCAGGCGTAGGTTTCTATTGAGCTCCGACAGCTATTAGAAGCCCCCTTAGCAGGCCAACTTGCTAATTTACGGAGGAACGAGCCGTACGACATGCCAAAAGAGTATAAAATCTGGTTTGATGCTCAGCTAAACTCAGAGAAGGCGTCCAAAGAGTATTCAAATTATGAGAATTTGACCTTCCCTCTTCATAAGACGCGAAGCCCAGCGGTTCTTGACGACATATGGAAATATATCAACCTTGTAAGTTTCAATCTTGACTTTGGTAAATCCCTGACTTGATCCGTTGTATTGACGTGACGACATAAATGTGAAGAACTACAAGACCGTTTCGGGCGAGGACATCGACACACTCTGGAGGTTGTCCGATGCGCTCAGTCCCACGCCGCAATGGCACCCATTTCATACTTCGACTTCTGATAGTCATAGCAAACTATCGTCTACCAGTATCAAATGGCAAACGACGAATTCTGAACTTTTGACAATCACCAATGGCTCTGCGAGCGACGACTCTATGCCTGGTTTACAGACGGTCTCTAACTCTGAGGATGAAAACGATTTCGAAGAGGATTCAGACGAAGATTATGATGAGAGTGATGAGACGGACGAGAGCAGTTATGACACAGAGGAAGAGGATGGGCTACGTGAAATGCTTAGGGAGGCCATGGACACTGCTCACGACGCTGATTGGCTCCACGAAGCAGAACCAGAAGATAGTAGGGACCCGTTCAAACAGGACGCTCGCAAGGGCAACCCGTTCATGAAGCTATTGGGCTCACTACGAGGTCCGCCTGCAAACCCTGTATGAAAAATGTGGAAAATTTTAATCAAGAAATTTAATAGGCCGTATGTTTTCTTCGAGTTCCAAACTCAAGACCGCAACACACACTGAGCCTTTCAAGCCATCAATTCAAATGTTGCTTGACGTCCCAGAGACATTTGAAGATGAGGCTCGTCAAGGTCTTCCCTGTGAGTTCATAACTATTTACATGAACCAAGTGTAACACCCCGGGGAATCAGCTGAGGAAAAATCGCATCAAGCTACCGTAGAAGATGCAGAGGATGAAAGTGAGCCTCCCCAAGCTAAGAAGAAGAAGAAGAAGAAGAAATACAAGAAGAAGAAGAAGCTAACGGCCGTGGTTGAACAATACCAGGAACAAGAGCCAAACGAAAGTGCCATCAAACCATCGGTCTCTTCATCAAACTCGAAATCCTCGCCTTCCTCCCCTCTTAAGAAGGCGGTACCTAAGCTTACACTGGGCACCAAACCCCCTTCTTTCTATGAGCCAACATCCTCTTTACCGCTGTTTACCGACACCTCGGCCCAATCTGCTCGGTCGTACATACAAGCGGGTAATCTTGGCACACAGAAACTCAAGGTTAAATCAAGACCGAATCATGCTACCGTTTTCAATAAGAAACCTATCGGTTCGTGGTTCTCGAGGCTGATAAACCGCGCTAGAGGTAACAAAGAAGAGGAGCACCACGTTGTGAAGCATAGCGGGTTCTCGAGACTTGGCAAGAAGTCGAGGGTTCTCATGCACCAGCTTTTGAATACGTCGGATGATGAGACGAAGGGCACGGCACCCATGAAATGGGACAAATTTGTCAAGGTGGATATAGTCTTGCGATGTATCACTGGTGCTTTTCTGATTTTTATTTCGTTGGTAGATTATGGAGGATATGGGGTTCAAATATGTCCCCAGTACAGCAGGGTCCAGCGTACGTTTTGATCCTCCAGATCGACGTGATGGGGTTAGTCTTCACCAAGCCTTCCTACCTTTATACTTAACCTTCGTGCCGCAGTCAATCACTTTTCATAAGCGTATGTCATCCTGCAACAACATCCTTTCTTGTAACCCACGGCTTTTAGCGCATCCCGATCCAACTTTGAATCCAATAATGCTCAAGGGTTTCGCAAAAAGGTTGAAGAAGCACTATGGGTGGGACGAAGAGGGCCTCTTGGGGTAAGTTGAGAAACTGACCTCATATTGCATCATTTTAGTAAATGGCAAGTAGCATATAAGCGCATAAGACTTGATCGTGATCCACCAGCGTGGCATCACATTTCTGAGCTGGATCCCATCTCAAAGGGATAGTGGTGGCTTATAAGTTCTAATAATAAGATTGTCTGTCAGGGCAGCTGGCTAACGCTGGTGGTCTGTAAACTTGTATGGTAGTCGTATATTTTCGCCCCAGTTCTTGTTACTAGATACGGTGTTGGATGTGATCGTAAGGCGTGTGGACCAGGGCCGTTTTTGCAAAATCGCACGAATGGTGTTCTATATCCTATACAGTCGGCTGCTTTTGACGCTGCGCTAAGTGTTCGTTGGGTCTCGAGCTCAAGTCTCACACGATGTTCACACCACAGTGAGAGCTGCTATCAATTATGTAAAGTAGCCGGAAGGTATGCTAATCGGACCGTACTCCTAAAAAGCTCTTCACTCTCCACATGGAATCGACGTTTTCAAGCTAGTTTATCCCGCCATCAACGATTAGAGCTCGAAATATTAATGCTTACCAGCTTCACGAAGCCCTCTTCTTGCACCACATTGCTCACGAGCCGCTCGAGTTCATCGCGAGAAAGATCATACAAAGACGTCGACTCTCTCATCGAAGAAAGAATCGCACAAGCTAGGTCTGATGATGGGATAACATCACTAGCTAGAAGAGGAGCAGGTAATGTGTTATTGGGTACACAGTTGGCGGAAGAACTAGGCGGAGAAGAGCTGGGTAAAGAGTTTTCTTGCTGCAGTTCTTGGATTCGAGGGTTAACCAGAGGCGGTTGTGAGTGTCTAATAGAGGATCCTGTAGGGCCAGTAGCATCAGAACCAGGCTGTCGTTGCTGTTGAAAAAGAGGACTGGAAGAAGATATCTGCGAATCGTTAGCTTCCGCCCGCAGCGACGAGGTCAGATATTGGTTATGTTGGTGAGCTAAGCTCGGAGAAGAGGAGAAAGGAAGAGGTGCAGCCATCATGGAGGAGGAGAAATGAGCTGGAATATTGGTAGATGTGCAAGTAAGAGGGCCGTGTCGTTGACTGAGTTGACTGACTCCAGAAAGCGGTTGTATCGGTCTGGCGTTCGTGATCGGATTAGCTTTGCAGGGACATACTGTACCAATTACATTTATGAAGTCCAGGACAGATGCCGAGGTCATGAAAGTGACTTGGAATCGTCGAAATACCTGTGCAAAGTCGTTTTTTGTGAGATATATACTAGGATAGCTCATACCGGTTCGTTGGTCGATTCAAATGGGTTCAGATAGCGAATCCCAACGACGGCATCACGATACACTGCTTTGAGGGGAGGACCTAACGTTTTCTGATTCTGAGTAGACAGAGACGAAATTGCTAGCATATCTAGGTCTTCCTGTTGACATGTTAAGGGGGACTTTCGGGAGGGGGGGGGAGTAACTTGCAAAGACGAGTTCTTCTTGGTTGGCACCAGAGAGGCGTATACGAATTCGAATAGACTCAATGTTGGTGCTTTTTTTGACATCGAGGACCATGTAGATATTGGGATTCGTAAAGTGCTCCCATTCTGTATCTGATTTCTGTGATTTGGGATATAGCCTGGAGTACCTTGCGAGAGGGTAGGTAGTCGTTGCCGTCGTTGAATAAGGCATGTTTGGGCCCACACAGCCACCATCCTCTACCTTCTAATATGCACTACGCTGGCAGCTCAGCTTCTTCCTCCAGGAATGGTCGGAAGCTTTTTCGCAGACTGTCCAAATCTATCATGAAGTCTCATCGTTTTCGAATACCAAAGCATGATCTACCAATCCGTCTTCGGTTGGTCAGATATTCATCCCATTGCAGTAAACACCTGTCGTCTGATCCTCATCTCCCACACAGTGGTTTCTGGGCTTCACATGCATTATCATGACGGCACTCGCATACCTTGGGTTTACCGATTTCTCCAGGTCGTTACCTTTGAACGATAAGCTTCTACATTTTCTGTGTTTCTGTTTTGCGACAGCGGTGTTCTACTTTATAATTGATGTGGAAGAGTGCGTTGTGTTTCACCATCCTGTATTCGTAAAACCCAGACTTCTGTATCTTTCAGGGAGGCACGGAGAGTTTGGTTCTGGCGACACTCAGGCTTGATAATAACCACTGTTGTGTGTTTGTTCTGTGGTGGCGTACTCAGCGAATTCGTACAGTCTATGCTTCCAGTGCGTAACTCAAGCCACACCTCCCCGTGTATCAATCTGATCGTCTGCAGTATAAAGAGTTTCAGACAGGTGATATGGTGGTGTGTAGCACTCCTCTCGTCCAGGTCAGACCATTGACAGTGCTCTTGTCCCAGGCAAACCTACTTGGGTCATCCTTAGGTTTATTTGTAGCTTATAACTTGGAACGTCACTATCGCCATCGCAGAGAGGTTTGATTTTATTATGATTGAAGTGGTGTGGGGCTGATCAGCCGCAAAATTGATAGATTGCACGTCTCTATCGGCCTCTTGATACCTCTCTTTCCGATTTGGAAGAATATGGCGACGAAGAAACAGGGACACGACTGCTCCCCTTACACAATGATGATGTTGCAGTGCCTAAGGACCGCAATAAATCGCCGCATATCAACGATGTGTGGGATGAACGGGAGGATATATTTGGCACTGGTGGGGCCAGCGACGATGAAAACCCGATACCCAGACCTGCTGGGTCTAACACAAAGAACCATCACACTCAAGAGGGTTCGATCTCTAAGGAAGCAACCAACTAAAACTGAGTAAGTATGTTATCATTGTACTGGTTAGGCTGTGTATATATTTAGATATCTGTAATGGGGTTCCTGTGGCAAGACCCGATTAGCTGCAGATGAACTTTTCGAACTCGAACAGCTGCACTCTGTTAAGCTGATGACAAAAAGGCACCTACATCAACCGCTGCTCAAGTGTATCCAAACTGATAAAGAGTTCATCGAGAGTTTCTGTAACATCCTTTATTTTTCCCCGCCGTTGGATAGCCAGTTCTGTAAGTTTTGCACACCCATTTTCAGCCACAACAAACACTTTGTTATGCATTGTCTGATCGAGAGTGACCTGCACAATGATGAATATATCAGCTCACAAAAAAAGATAAAAATCATAGGAAGTACGTGCCCTCAAATCGCGGTCCAACCCCTCGCCCACACGATTCCAATCTTCCCACCAACGGCGCTTCGATCGTTCCCACTTTCCTATTGCCCACCGCAGTCCTCCAACAGCCCCTAATAGTCCTACGCCTACCGCCGTGCTCGCATCAAGCCCTACAGCCCCTAACAAACCATCCCCAGTCCCTGTGAGCCATCCTAGCCACCCAGCCCAACCAAAACCTGCTCCCAAAGCGATGCCTCCGCTCATTCCGAGTAGAGCTTGTTGGCCCGCGAGGTGGAGCTTTGTCGTCGGATATTTAATAATTTGAGTACGGCGTAGATTGATAGGAAGGGTCAAAATATCAGGCACAATTGGAAAAGCGGGTGAGGCGGTCAGTTGTCGAAGCGAGTTGCGAAGAATTGCAGAGTCGAAATGCGGAGACGGGTGGGTCGCAAGTAGCGTGAACATAGAATGCGTGATATCATCTTGCACGACAGAGAGACGGCCTGTTTGTAAAACTAGCTGTTGCAAAATTTTAGTGCGACTCAGACAATGTCTACAGTAGAAGGTACCGACTTGCCGCTCTAGATCTCGACACCAGGTTTGCTCCACAGCTTGTGATACAATTTCGTCGATTTCGTCGACTCGCCACATCATCCTCCACCACGTTAAACGGTCCAATGTGGTCTTCATCTCCTTGCTAGATATACGCAAAGCGTTGGCCACTAGCGCACTGTCTATATGGGACTTTAGTGTATTCTGGGCTGGTGGAGCATTGAGAGTTTCTTGGGCTTTATGTTTTGCTTTCTCAACCCTCGTTTTGAGTGTATCAATGTCGGTAATAACATCATTAACCTCCGTTTTGGCGCGATCCAATGAGGCCTGACACGATAAGAGGGCGGCTCGAATGCGGGCAAGTGACATTCGAGTATATAGCGAACCCTTCGTCCCTCCTATGATGACTTTTTTCAACACATTAGTCACCATTGAAACGTGGGATCCAACATAGTCATTTTGGAAACTCTGCACAGTAGATGATGATTGGAAGCCAGATGCAAGTGCTTCGTTGGCTGCTACCGCACGTGAGGGGTCCACGAAGAGGACATTGGGCTGCTTCGAGTCTTTGGAACTTTGCTTGAAAAGGAAGGGGAGTGCTAAGCTTTTCAAAGTTTCTACATCAGACTTTGAGGAAGTGGATGTTACAACGAAGATGGTATTAGAGTTTCGAAATAGCAGTGGCTCGTGGCGTAGAGTTGAAAGGGGAGTGGTGACAGGATTGCAAACTATAATGGTAATGTCCGCCGTCAAAAGATTGTTGGCCGTCCGCCCGTCAAGTGTACGTGATTGGGAGTTCTCTGATGTGTGAGCAGCTGCAGCAGAACCTACTTCTGTTATTCGAAGTGGAACCGGAAATTGGTGGAGAAACGAGGAGCTGAGTATATCTATTGAGGCTTTTGAAGGAGAGGATGATCTGCAAGAAATTCGGGTTGAACGCTGATCTTGAGACAGTGAATAGCTCTAAGATGCTCACGACAGGGTTATACTGTGTTGACCCGCGTGTCTCTCCCACCGAGTACGAATCTGTTTGTTCAAGGAAGGGTCGGAGGTCAAAGGATCCTCCAAAAGCGCTGTTACTAGATCAGCTGCTCCCGAATGCTCATCGGTGCCATATACTACACGGACACATCATGAACTTTCATTTTAGATATTATACTCACATAACCCACCTGCGATATTTATTTCTCGTGTAGCATCTGCTGGAATCTCATCATATGTCCTTGACAGAAACTCCTTCCAGTAATCAGACGACTCCGAAAGGTTCTTTGCCTGAGCGCCTGGTACGAGTGCCCTAGGAAGTAAAGATATGGTATGGTTAAGTAGGGCTTGTATTTCGGAATGCAGAACAGGGCTTTGAACTGCCTGAGAGTATTTATTGGATATGGTCCATGAGGTGCAGCGAAAGTTTCTAGCGCGATGTTTGACGCGACATATGCATAGCATCGTTCACCATGAAGGTTGAAATCAACTCAAGCTCACGTGCGTTGGTATCATCTATTAGGAACATTGTATATGGAGTCATCACAATGGTTATAATATGTCTATCTGGCTACTAAAACTACTACTACAAGCCCAGTCTACAAGCGAGACAAAAGGTCATGTCAAGACGATGGTCTGTAGTACTTATGGTGGATATATACATACTTACATACTATGACTTGGAATTCCCATCAAGTGTACAAACAAGGACAACCTTTATACGGCTTCAATCTTTTTGGTGAGCGTTTACCATTTACGTCTTCTGCCCTATGGCGCCATTACCGTCGGCGGCGGCTACAGACTCTCGTTCATCATCTCCAGCAACTCCAGAAGCCACCGACTCACCACACTCAATCACAATACAGAGCGACCTTGAGGTATCCAATAACTCTTGGTACATCCCCTCCATGCAAAACCATAAGCCATTATTGGGTGATACAGCATGGGACGTCGCCACATCTGGATTTTTACCTTCGAGAAAATCTGAAGACGATCAAATGCTTCAATTGGAAGAGTTGATAGAACAGCATGCTTATGACGAGTTGGTTCTGTCCTCTTTGCTGCTTCGAATGCCGCTAATTTTCAACAGTTCACCTATGTCAAATTACAACTCTCCCTTGACATACTCCTCGCTTATACCTCCATCTCCTGAAACCAACCCTCTAAGCTCGACTTCAGGACCAAACTTACCCAACTTTCGGCCAGGCAATTTTCTCATACCCTCGTTTAACAGCTCAATCTCGTCAACAAAGCCCATACCACCACCTGCACCTTTACCCAGAAAGCAGGATCTATCTCCAACGCACCAAAGAGTTGTTTTTCCACCAAAGGAGTCATGTTTCAAGTAAGCAGACTACCTCGAAGTACTAGACGCTCTTATGAATACACTCGCAGTCTCCCCATTATGGTTCCTAGTATCCCCGAAGGTGGTACCAAATCGCGTGTCGAAACGCAAGTACGAGTCACTGTTGATTTGGCTGATGCAAGCTCGTCATCAAACTCACACCAGTACGACTGTGTTGGATCTTGGAAATGGCTAAAGTTACCCCAAGGGACAGCAACGAAAAAGCGTACTCGTAAACAAGGGAAAATAGGTAAATATAAGGGATTGAATCTCATACTCATTGCAGCATGCTCACTTTCACCAGATCCTGAACCCCAAGACATTCTACGGCTTACAGCCACTGTCACGTGTGCATCATCACCCCATAATCGCGTATTGTGCTGCTCAAGTTGCCAGGCACGCGAAGTAAGAATGGCTGCGCCCCAATGTTTTGCTTGTACATGTTTCTAAATCTATCTCCAGGCAAAACGTGTTGCAAAGAAACTTGCGGCTCGCGTTCGGCCGGCGCGATCAGACACAGAATCAGGCGATGATCCTTCGTCAAACCGTCCTAATAAACTCAAGACTGACAATACGACGAGCATAATACAATTTAACTGCTCTGACGTCCTCGATTTTTCAACGGGCTCAGTTATTCTTCCACTTCGCATAACATGCTATTGTAGACACCACCGAGAAAAAGTTGGGTTCATTGTTCATTTCACTATGGTGGATCAGTATGACCGCATAGTCGGCACTGGTTCTTCTAGGCCTATCATGATTACTGATGATCACAAAACGGTGCCGTCTTCCAACGCAGTTCGACAATCAGAGCTCTCCGCTAGTCTCATGAGTCTAGATTCAGACTGGTCACAAGTCGGAGGGGCCACCCACGAACTTTCACCAGACACTCGTGCACCTTCGAAACGTAAACAGGAATTAGGTCCTAAACGACCTAAACCGTATGACTCGTCAAGCAAGCCTAACCGAGTTTCTAGAGAAGGTAGTGTGGCGAGCGCACCATCACCATCAACCACCTTTTCGTCACCCGTAACTAGATCCCCCACTCCCTCAACATTCTTACAACGCCTACTTCAGTCGGATATTACCGCGCAACCACAACCGCCCCAGCTGCAGTACTCTTCTAACGTCTCCGAGTCATCTTCTCCAGATTCTCTTGCTACACCATTGGATCACAGCCTCGATAACAACCTACTAGATGTTCATCGGCAGCATGAATTAACTCAAGCACCCTCAACTGCCTCCTTACCTACCATCACGCCAGCTGTGATGATGCCCACTCACCCACACCCCATGCCTTACATGTTTTTTGACCCCCATCAATCGCAAACAAATATAGCTATCCAAATTCCTACCATCCATCGTCTGATTCCTAGCATGGGACCAACCCATGGTGGAATCGAAGTCACTGTACTTGGTGCGAACTTCCACCCGTCTCTACAACTTAACTGCATATTTGGTGATGTCACGGCGAGCTCCACACAACGATGGAGTGACAACACATTGGTATGTGTGCTGCCACCACGCGCGACCGCCGGTGTAGTAGCCGTATGGTTTGATGGGTACCCAAAGGTGGTTGACCCAACAACCACTCCCCCATCCTTTTTCACGTACGCAGACGAGTCTGATAGAGCATTGTAAGAGTATTCTTCGATGATCCCTCGTCAATTCTATATTGATAAAATTTTAAAGGATGGAACTTGCTCTTCAGGTAGTTGGCCTCAAAATGACTGGCAAGATTGAGGACGCCAAAAATGTTGCGATGCGTATCGTTGGTGGGAACGATCATCCAGAGCCCCAAACCGGGAGCAATAACAGCACTACAATGCAGTTAACCTCGTCTACGCGCGATTTACGCCCCTTACTTCTCAGCCGCGCTGGAGAGTGTGAAGGTTTTGAGAATGTTCTAGTTGATTTTCTTAAAGTTCTTGACGCGCCTTTGGATCACCAAGCGTCAAACTCCATTTCAACATCCGTCGCCCTCCGTCACACTACATCTAGTGGCCAAACACTGCTACATCTTGCTGCCTTCTTAGGCTTTTCGACGCTAACTGTTTTTCTAATTAATCATGGGATAGATCTAGACGCACGTGACAGGAATGGTTACACAGCCCTGCACTTTGCAGTCATCTCAAATTTCGAAGCCTGTATTCGTGTTTTATTGGATGCTGGTGCTGACAGGGAAATTGTCAATGCCCTTGGCAAGACTCCACGGGAATGTTCATCGGATATAAGTGACATATTCGATGACAGCGATCTCGAGTCAAAGAAGTCGGATTCCGATGAGGAGGCGCGATGGGGAGATGTCGAGGAAAGCGAAGAGACGGATGTGCAACGGAAAGCAGTGAAGCGCGCACCTCATCGGGGCTTACGCCGTGGCGGAATTTCCGGGAAGAATACCCCAATGTATACACCCTCCGCCGACATCTCACGAGCGACAACCCCTCCAGTACAGGTACACCCCGCTGGCGCATCGGAAAAGGATGACGAGAAGCGATCAGGTTTAGACGGGGTTGATTCGAAACAGACTGCCTCTTTCATTGAGATGATCCAGCGCACTCTAGCACAATTCCCTGCGCCCCAAGGCATCATCCCAAATATGCCGCAACTTCCTTTACCCCACCTGCCCAATTTGCCAGGCATGCCAGCTGTACCTTGGGGAGCGCTTCCACAGCTTCCCATAGTCTTTCCTATTTATGTACCCATGCCTGCCTGGCCCGCCATATTTGGTGGTGAGCATCAGGGGCAGGAAACGAACAAGGTCGGCGAGGCCGAAGATAGCGATACAGTCAAGGGCATGGGGGCAAGTGCTATCCAAACCGCACAAGAGCTACGGCCAATTTGGGAGAAGTGGTTCGCGCTCGCTCTCGCAACTGCCAGGCAAGGAGAAGCCCCTCCCCCAGAGTATACACCCCGAGATCACAACCCTGAGCAGCTACTTAAGACCCAGGAAATATCTGAAACCATAGAAGTCATAACAGCTGGGGCGAGTGGTAGCGAGACTAGTAGTAATGAGCGGAGCCGTTCATCAGCTGCTACTGATATTCGTCCCCTTGGATATAACACGGCCACCCTACCTGATCAAGAGGTGAACTCATTTGGATATCGTCCCACTTCTAAGCGAACTCAGCAGCTACAGAAAAAGCGTATGTAACTTATCTCCATTCCCGACCCCTAACTGATTTAGCATCTAACTCAGATGATAAAATGTTGTTATGGTTTTGGCTTCCCATACTTTTTAGTGCGTGTTTTCCTGGTGTTATCTCCTGCAATGCTTACGAGTCATCTTAGTGTCCATACTATGGGCTATTCATAGCGGGCTGCAGTTTATGTTCCAAGCGCTGAAGACTGTATTTCCCGCTAAAACCCCTTTCACTGTCTAATCTGTTGTACAACCTTACACCAATTTATTCTATTCTTCAACGCTTCACAATTTATCTATAGGATGCGCTTTATCTGTATTATAGGCTTTGTAGTCATGTAATGCTGCACTTTGTTTAGGCACAAATAGAACCTGTCACGTGATAACGCATTGCAAGCTGAACGCGCTTTGTGCTCTTTACTCAACCTCAGCTACTTATTCACATAGGCGCGACAACATGAAACGTGGAGCAGAACGAGATCTGAACAAAGATAATGCAGACATTGAGGAATCAGAGGTAAGTCGTTGTAGACTCATAGATCATGTTTTCCAACGCAACGCCTAGGACTTGCCAACTGAAGGCTTTAGGAGGGCAGATGAATCTGTCTTGGCTTCCCGAGTGTTCGTTTGATTTCTCTTCAATCTTTTAGTCAACTAAATGTAAAGTAATTCAGAATACGCTCGTTGCCCAAACGTGCTTCTTCATTCACCGTCACACAACAAGAAAGTGTAATGGCACAGGAGGTTTGTGTTGTTATTAAATGTCCAATACTTGTAGTAAAATCAATTTGATTCTAGAAAGCCACAAGCATTCCAAAGCTCGAAAATAAAGCCTTCTCCTTCACTTTGCCAACCACTGGAACACTTCTGCCAGGTTCCACGACCTCTCAAAGTACTCCCAAACCCATGTTCGCCACTCCGACAGTATCATCTACGGCGTCCACTACGGCGAAAAGCTTAGCATCCTTCCTCAATCCTTCCTCATTCAAGTCAGAGTCATCTCTATCTCAGCCGCCCCAGCAGCCCTTGGCGACATCGATAACTACTGAGTCGCCCAATGTGGATGATCCGGTTCTATTCAAGTATTATACATCTCTCCGAGGACTCAACGTCTCGCTCCTTGATGCTTTACTAAAAGTTACAGACAAAGACCCCTTTGCAGACATATCAGATTTACTTGATCGTTACAAGAGTCTACGTGTGGATGTTCAACAGCAATTCGACAAATCGTCCGAACCAGTTGTTCCCCCAAAATCAACTTTCATGCCAACTCCCCCAACAAAATTTTCCGGATTTGGGCCTTCTGCGCCTACGAACTCTGGAGACCCCGGGTCTACCCTCCCAAAAGCGACGCCATCTTCGTCAACTGCGCCCTTATCACATTTTACCTTTGCTCTTCCACCAGCACCACCCGCCACGACTTCTCCGTCTACATTCACTGTTCCGCCGACAAACGCCTTCGCAGCTTTTAAGACCACCTCAAATACCGGTTCTTCGTTACCCTCTGGAGAGTTTAAGTTCCAAGGTCCAAGCTCCTTATCAACAGGTCCCAGCGCCTCATCCTTCACCTTTGGCGGATTTCCAGCTGTATCAGAAGGGAAATCTCCATCCTCAAACCCGTTCACCTTTGCTCCTGTGGCTAGGACAGAGACAACAGAGAAAGGCCCAACCTTTGAAGCTTCATCACCATCCGAAACGAGTACAAGTGCATTCAACACAGGATCACGATCGCCTGCCAATGCCTTTGGTTCAGATAAAAAGTCCTTATTTGCTATATCCTCGACACCTCCACAAACAAACTCTGGGGCATTTGGAGGTTTTGGAGGTTTTGGCCATCTTACGGGGGCAGGAGGAAGTATTGGCAATCCTGTTGGGTTCGGTTTTGGGAGCCCCCCGAGGACGCCTAATAGTGAACCTGCCACTAGCGAAGGGCTTTCGTCATTACATGATACGGACAACACGGGTGAAAAAAGTGCTCTCACGCGCTCACAGGACAGTCAGGGCGCCACAGATAACAAATCAGGCCCCAATCTCTTAAATAAAAGCCCACACGATGAGGAAGGCGAAGGTGAAGAGCAAGAAGACACTGTACATGCTGTTAAATTGAAGGCGTTCGTGCTGCGCAAGTCAGACGGGAAGGACGTGAAGGAAGGACCCGCCTGGCTCGAACTAGGTTATGGTGGGTCACTCAGCTTCCTACAATAGGGCGGCAGTTTGACTTGATGTGATTTACACTTAGGAGTCCTACGTCTGAAAAAACACAAAGAAACAGAGGCACGAAGGATCCTTCTTCGTAATAGCAACACAGGGAAGATCAATATTGTTGGTATCGCCTTTTTGCCAACATATGCCATCTAATCAACAGGGATTAGAACTTTAACCTCTATTCAGGTTTCAAGCCTACTTTAAACAAGAAAGCGCTGACATTCGTTGGACACGACGATTCGAAGGCTTCACAAACGTACAGCGTACGATTGCAGAATGAAGAACAAGCCAATACTCTCAAAGAAGCCTTAGATAAGGAGGCCGCCCTCATCAGCACCAAATCAGATGATTAGCAACTTTTTAATATACAAGATTCCAGTAATCCACCACATTGGGGCTAACAGAGTCCAGCTCCTTGTTGCAGCCCTTCGCCCGGGTCAACCTCTCTACACAACACATATACATTTCAGAAAGGCATCAGCCATATCACTTGCCACCGAAATGGCTTTGTGCGTTATGCCATACTGAGTTGAGAACAAAAGCTTCACTTAATAGCACCTCGATATCGTGTTCACTCCAGTCCTGGGTGGGCAGAGATTGTAGGAACATAATAATTCCCTGCAATGTAATGTTGGTATATGCCCTGGCAAATGTTTACAAACACGCCCTCGTACCTGGAAATCCATCGCTCGTAGCTTATCGCTCCATTTGACAAGAAAAGCAGAACAGACATAAAGGTGAAACTGCGAAAAGGCATCTGGTCCTTCTGCCTGAAACCCGTATGAAAAATTGCC